>JADRCD010242642.1:0-12671 GCA_019843815.1 Montemys delectorum
TTGGAACCCAGGGAGGGACACACCCAGGTCTAAACAGAGTGGGACGCGGCCTAACACTTCAGGCTGCTCGCTTAGCCACTAGGGCTGTACCATCAGCCCCCACTATCACATGCAGAACTACAGGGATGGAGGAACGAGCTTCAGACTAGGCACGTAGAGGCATCTCTGCAGGCCGCTAATGGACAGTCTGGAAGCATCCATTCAGGAGAACTGCGGGAGGCTGCCAGGCAGTAAGAACAGCTAGAGCAAAGGCCCTGGAGTAAGAAAGCGGACGCCAAGCGCTACAAATGTGACCAGGACAGATGAAACCAGGGAAGGAAGAGGGGTTAAGTAAAGACGCCCGGAGCTGCCAGGCTGCAAATAAGAGACCAGAGCTTGGAGAAGTAGGCCCAGAGTTACCCATCAGCAGCTCCTAGCCGGATGCTAATTCAGCAACCACCTGATTCCCCCAACCCCAAACATCACTATATAGTTAGTTTCAGCCATTTCAGCCATGTCTCCAGGACATGGGGGAAACACGGTCCTGCAAGAGGCCGGGATTCCCCAGTGGGTTCTCGTTTTACAAATGAGAAAACTAAGGCTCAGAGACTGTGAGCAACTTGTCTGAGGCCACACAGCTGCAACTACCTCAGGAGCAGGTGCCAGGCAAGCCTTCACTTTTATCTGTGCACCTCCAAGAGTTGGGGGAGTCTTTTTGCATTCCTTAGATGAGATGCTCGGCTCAGGGGAGCTAAGGGGAGATCTGGTCTCTGATCTTGTTTGAACTGGAAGAGGAAACTTGAATGGACAAACGAATTTACGTCATCGTCATCGTTATCGCATTGGTTAGGGTTGTCCCCTTTGGTGGCAGGGATTGGGTTGTTTCTGGCAGCTCCAGCAGGTTCCTGACCAGCTATGCATTCCTTCTGTCTTTGAGTCCAGCATACTTGGGGGAAAAGTGAGGAGCCTAGCAGAGCCAGAGGGAGAGAGCTGAGGGGCAGAGCAGAGGAGGGGTCCTGGTTGGAGTGGGTCTGAGGGAAGCCTCACTTTGGGTCACCAGGTCACCCCCTGGAGGGACCCTAGGAACCTACACAAATGTGTCTCAGATGGCTGGTGGGTCATAGGTAGTTTCCCTGCCAAATGCCACCTCTTTGAGGTGGGGTTCAGGATGTGTGACCCCTGAATAACAGAGATGAGGCCCTAGGTCTCTCACCTTCCTCTTTCCCTCACCCCCTGAAGCAAACAGGCTGTATCCCTGGATGAGACATGTGCACCCAGCGACAGCAGACCCTCAGCCCTGAGGCCACAGGAAAACCTGCCAGGCAGGCCAAGCCCCCAGTAAATCCCAGGCCTGGGGCCAGCCATGAGTCCTCTGGTTGACCCTTAGATCACTGAGCCTTAGGCTACAGGAGCAGGTACCCTGTCTTTTGGATTTCCCTTCTGCCAGTTGCCACCTAAGGTGTGTTAAATAAATCCACGTGTGTGGCTTGTTGGTGTTTTTTCTTCTAGGGACCCCAGCTAGGAAAACCCTCCCTCTCAGCAGTGGGACATAGAACAGAACTGGCCCCAAGGATCAGCAGGTCCTCGGCCATAGCCCAGGCAGGGGGCTTGGGAACTGTCCTCAGAGTAAATAGGAGCTGACAGATTACCTCACCCCAGCTGGTGCTGGACTAAGGTACAATGTGTATTAGTCAGGGTTCTCTAGAGTCACAGAACTTATGGGTAGTCTCTATATAGTAAGGGAACTTGTTGACAACTTACAGTCTGTAGTTCAACTCCCAACAAAGGTCAGCAGCAGCTGTGAATGGAAGTCCAAGGATGGAGCAGTTCCTCAGTCCCACAAGGCAAGCAGGTGAAGAAGAGGAATTCTTCCAATGTCCTTATGTAGGTCTCCAGCAGAAGGTGTGGCCCAGATTAAAGCTGTGTGCCACCACGCCTGGATCTGGGACTTGTATTGTCCTAGATGACCTTGAACTCAGAGATCTCCTTGTCTTAATCTTCTGGGATTCATAGCCACTATGCCTCAAGATCTCCATGCCAAGATCCAGGTCAGAAACTTGTATCTCTCAGCCTCCAGATTAGGATCACTGGTGAGTTTTCCAGTTCTGGACTGTAGTTCATTCCAGATACAGTCAAGTTGACAACCAGGAATAGCCGCTACACAATGATACAGTTATCTGCTACAGTAACTGACAGCCCAGAAACACTATGCAATCCTGAACAAGTCACTTTTATTCTCTGAGCACTCCTACTTGCCAGCCCAGCCCTCATCTGAAAAGATGGCTGAAGGTGTAGGGCTGCCATCACAGTCCCAGCCTGGGGTTCTGCAGACCCCGTTCAAATGCCCCTTTCTGCTGGCTCCACAGCCTGGTAACCTCAGGCTCTCCTGTCCTGGTGACAATTCCCCATCTGAAACAGGGTGGCCAGGAGGTCAGCTGAGTCACAGTGTGTGGCTGCTGGCTACAGCAAGCACATAGTAGGCACACAGTCTTGACTACATCCTGCCATGCTATCCCACAAAGCAGGATGACCTTGTCTCCTGCCCTGTTTCCTGCCTCCCACCCCCACTAAACATCCTGTGTCCACAAAAGCCAATCTTTGTCCTTGTAGGCACTAACAGCAAAGAATCAAAGCTCTAGACTGTCTCACGAGACTACTTTTCCCTGGTACCTGCCCTCCAGCTGGGTATACAGTAGGCATTTCATAAATGTTCCCAGCCTTGCCTCAGCACCCCTTGCTTCAACACAACTTCACTTCTCAAGCTAACCACTGCTCGGCTCTCAGTTTCAACAGCTTCAAGCAAGGCCACTGTCACCTTCACCTGCCCACAGCATCTGTCCCCCTACCCTGGCCCTTTTTAAGTTGGGAGCAGATCAGTTTCTGCTGAAAACCAGATTTAGACAAAACCACCTCCCAGTGCCCAGAACAGAGCTCAGAGCTGCCTCACTTCTCAAAACCCTCCCACATTCCCCTTCAGCCCTTCCCTTGTTCTGTCCTGGCTGTCTATTCTTCCTTCTTCCCCGGGGCTCAGCATGAACTCACCTCCTTGGGAGGCCTGTGATGTCCACCCTACCCACCTCCCTCCCCTACACCCTCTCTGTGATTTTCTCCCGCACAACCTCGGGGTCCGTGGGACGTATGTCATAGCCCACAGTCATCTCCTGACTCCATTCCTCTGGTCTCTCAGGAGATCCGAAGGACAAGGCCTTGTCTGGCCCATTGCTGTGTCCCAGGGGCCAGGCCCAGCATTGAGTACACAGCAGGGATCTACTAAATGTCAGGAAATGGATGAGAAAGGCACACATGTCCCCTCCTGAGGCAGGCGAGGCCTGAAGACCACGAATGCATTGAGCCTGGGCAAAGGGAGAGCATGCTTCTTCAGCTGCTGTCCTTCCTCCCTGGGCCCTTGCATGGCTTCCTTTGCCCTGAGTTCTACTTCCTGTGTTATCAAAGGAACCAGCCTATAATTTTAATATGTAACTTTCAGTCAGCATTTTCAATTGCAATTCATTACAAGCAAAAATAGCTAGCTGTTGAATTATGAAATGAACCGTCTTAATTGTCTGGCTGTCCCAGGATCCTGTTCTATGAGGCATCCCAGCAGGGCACCTGCCACAGGGGCTGGAGAGTTCCCAGGCTCCTCTTTCCCTGAGGCTCAGTGGCATCTGCCTCCCTGTGTGTAAATGGCCTCATCCCGGCTCCTGCCAAAACCATCCAGCCCATGAAAGGAGCAAAAGGAAATGGACAAATAGCCCCTCCTGGTCTCCCACCTTGGGCCAGGGGTTTGGGTTGGTACTGTCTACTTTTCTGGATTTCAGCTGTTGAGCCACAGGCTGTCTGTCTTTCTGGCTGTGGGAGGCTAGAGAATGAGCCATCACACCTGCACAGTGAGCTGGGGTCAGGGACAAAGGGAAGGTCCTGGTCCTAATGGGGCTGGCCATCAAGGAACAAAAAGGGGACATACTATGCTGTCAGTTTAAATATGTGATACACACACATACACACAGACAGACACATATATACACACATACATGCACACAGATATACACATATACACACGTGTGTGTGCGTGCGTGTGCACACACACATTCAGGCACCTAGGTAGGCTCTTGTCAACTACCCACAAAGGTAATTTATAAAAATGATCTTTGGTCCTGAGGTTCCCAGACTCCCTAGTGATTCTTTGAGAAGCCCTGTACCCCACAACTCCAAGACAGCCAAGCTAGACCTAAGGGTGTGTCTTTGTATTGTATCATGACATTTGCATTTGTTTTTCTACTTATCCTGCACAGGGAGAGCTAGGAGACTGAATAGTTACTATGCACCTGATGTTATACAATGTAACAAAGATACAACCACAGTCACTGCTCTGCAAGACTTGAGGCTGTGAGACCCGTGGAGACAAAACATAGAGCTCTGTTCCGCACCAGGGCCCAGGTTAGCTGGCCACTGAGTGACTAAGAGCATTGAAGCCAGTCATTCAGTAACTTCATCTGCTAATGGAGCCAGAAGCACGGGCTGGGTGGGGCTCCTCTCAGGGCTCAGTTGGGCCCTCCTGCAGGTTAGAGAAGATGGAGGAGGCTGCCTCTGATCCAATCCTTCTTACTCCAGGACTCTAGGATGGATCTAGCGCTCCATAGTATGTAGATGAGGCTAGAATGTATCTAGTGCTCTGACAGGGTATGGATGAGGCTCGCCATCCACTCCTTCATTCTAGGAACCTGTGGGAGGGTACATCTGCCTCCTGTTCCACAGGCTGGTCAGGGTGTGATGGGGACAGAGACCATGCGAGCTGACCCTGTACCAGTGACCAGTATTTATGTGCAGTGACCCACTTCCCTGCAAGGTCTCTGCCTCTCTGAGGTCCTGTATCCCTGTCTCCCCAGCCTAGCCAGGTTCTCCGCATGCCCTCTCTCATGAGAACAGGACTCATCTCAGCTCTAATATGTCAAGCACTTGTGATGTTGCAGTCTGGGCCTAGCACACAAGAGGCAATTGGTGCAGGTACTGAAACTCAGAAGGAAAACCACCTGCCACACACCCTTTCTTGTCCCAGAAAGGAGAAGTACCACATGCCTCCACCTTTCCGATCTGACTCTTCTGAGGTCCTCAAATCGCTCAGCACAATGTTGCCATGGAACAAAATGAGAAAGCTGGGGACATAGCTCACCCAAGGAACACTAGCCCAGTATGGGTGACATCCCTAATTCATTCCCCAATGTTGACAGAGAATGGTTTCTTCCTCCAGGAGACAGGAAGCTTCCCTTTGCTAAGAGATTCCCTGGGGCTCCAGACATGGACATGGCTGCCTATCCTCACCTGGGGCCTGGCTTGCTGGGTGAGTGTCACAGAGTCCCTTGTCTTTGGCCATCACCCAAAGTTTCCTATGGTATCAAGTGGTAATATGGAAAAGCCACCATGGACAGGAGGACACAGCACGCATCCCTCCTACAGCACACAGAAAACACATTGGTAACCAGGCATGGTGGCGCCAAAGCCAGACAACTTGGAGTTTGAGGCCAGCAGACAATCAATCAAGCATCAATCAAGCATCAATCAACCATCAATCGATCATCAATACAAGGAAAAAGATCCTGGTATCAGAAGCCTGTGTGTGAAATGATCACACATGTCCCAAAAACAAATGGGTTCTCCAAAACACTGAGCAGAGGGGGCATTGTCCCAAACATGCATTTGAGTCAAGAACTGAATCTGTTCCTCAAACTCCAGAATCTGCTAAAAGATTCCAGAGACACAAGAGGCAGGTGTCCTGACCACAGATGCTTTGGAGGAGCCTGGCTTCTTGGGTACAACCCACTTTCCCTGAAGATGTCACTGCAGCTCCTTTACATCATGTGAGGGTCCATCCAGAAACATGGTTAAGATATGGACAAAGTGAAGCAGGAGGCTTCCAGGAGCCTTGTCTTCAATGTGTCCTCCACATGGGCCTGGGTATTTGCAAGTAGAACATACTTGCAGGGTGTTCAGACACCAGTCTGAGAGCTTTCTCTGAACATCAAGTGCCAAGGTAGAAGAAACAGGGAGGGAATAAGGCATCCCTGTTGAGATTCCCTGTATCCTAGTAGGCTTTACCTACGAATGACAGAAATACCTTTACACTGTGTAGGGCCATGGCATGTCCAGTGCCCTCTGTCCCCAGCACACACAGCTACTCCCTGCCCACTTCTTGTTTCCTGGCTGAAATTGCTTTAAGAGGCAGCTAGCTCTGCTTGTTAATCAGGTTTAAGACCAGCCTCAGGATGTCTTCTAATCATGTGCACAGTAAACACCATGTTCAGCTGAACCCTTCTGTGGTATGATCGATCACTTGTGTCCTACTGGTTATGGAGGACCCTCGGAGACTTCAGGGGTCTTTGTCCCCACCTCTGCTGTGGGAGGGTATTTGTCAGACTGTGGTGAGGAAGGTACTTCATCAGCATGTGGTGGAGGAGGAGGGGTCGTCACTGAAAGAGCTGCGCCTATTTCTTGCTGGCTCGTGGGTTAAAATCCCAGGTTGGCACCTTGGTTCTACAGCTTGGCGGTGGCTGTCAGAATGTCATCCATAGCCAGATCTTGGGGGCTGTGTGTGGCCCCTCAGAATCCAAATCACATGTGCCCTGTGAGGCTTCTGAGAGCTGGGTGTCTGCAAGTTCACAGTAGAGGAGTGGACACCACAAGGGCTTGCAGTGTCTTATGGTCGCTGTCCCCCACCCAACATCATGGGCTCCCAGATAACTCTGCATTGTTTTCTTATTTATTTCAAACACAATCTATTTATTGAATAAATGTTATAAAAGACCAATGACTGAAGAGCCAGAAAGAAAATCACCTGAGGTCAGCAACTTAGACCTCACCAACCTCTCCATTTTAACTTTTAACTCTTTCTTTAATTATATTGTATGTATTTAGGGGGAAAAAAGGGACAATGTGGATAATTTTACAATCACATATATACACAAAAAGACTTTGCTATGTTTCTAGGCATGAATCATCCCCTAATTTACCAATAAATTTGTACTGACCATCCACGGTGTCCCAGAAAGTGTCATAGATCCTGGGAAACCAGTAAGCATTCACACGGCAGGGCAGGCAGCACCCACACTCACCCCCGACACCTAACACTGATTGCAGATTACATCTTGTGCACCAATCCTATGCCAGTCTACCGTGGAGATCGGCATTGTCATGCTCCTGCATCTGGGCAGGTTTGAAACCCTTTAGATCCTCCAGACTGTCAGTAAAAGGGAGATGCCCATCAGCAGGAGCAGGAGGATCTACGGCAGGAAACCATGGGCAGCCTGTGCCCCTGCCTATAGGCCCTATAGCAGCACCCCAGAAGGATACTGTCTTAGAATTTTACTGCTGTGAACAGACACCATGACCAAGGCAACTCTTATAAGGACAACATGGAATTGGGGCTGGCTTACAGATTCAGAGGTTCAGTCCATTATCATCAAGGAGGGAACATGGCAGCGTCCAGGCAGGCATAGTGCAGGAGGAGCTGAGAGTTCTATATAATCATCTGAAGGCTAGTAACAGAATACTGACTTTCAGGGAGCTAGGTTGAGGGTCTTAAGCCCACACTCACAGTGACACACCTCCTCCAATAAGGCCACACCTCCTCCAACAAGGCCACACCTCCTCCAACAAGGCCACACATTCTAATAGTGCCACTCCCTGGGCCAAGCATATACAAACCATCACAGGTACTAAAATTGCACCTGGAGTCCCACTGGAGAAACTGAGGCTAGCAATCCAAGGACCTGCACCCTTCCCTAGCTCCACCTCTTTTCAATACTAGGGACCAAGTTGCCATCAGACGAATAACTATCAGGCATTCCTACACACCTCCAAGTCACAGCTGCTAAGAATGGGCTTCTAGGGCACCAGGGGGGAGCTGCCTTGTCCATTTGGAAGGAAGGTGACAGAATTGGGAGCTCTGTCCAGACACTGGTGACTCCCCTGGGCATGAAGGAGCTAGCCCCCAGGAAAGGCAAGGAGGCATGTTGGGCCTTGGCTCCCATGTGACACAGGAATAATGTATCTATTGGGAGCCAAGCAATGAAGGAAGTGGGGGCCTCTGACCCGGTGAGGGTTTATGATAGCCATGTATCTGTTCCAACAATCCCAGAAAACAAGATCTTGTCCCAGAAGATGAGATCACCCATCTCACAAATGGAACACTGGAGCACCCAAGCCAAGCCAGAGCCCCATGGCTACTGTAACAAACCAGTTCAGAGGGTCAAAACGTCACACGTGGGTAAAATGCTTGCTGTACAAAGTGGGGGGCCTGAGTTTTACCCCAGCACCTTCACAAAAGCCAGAGCCCCAGCGCACACCTAGAACCCGAGTGCTGAGGTTGGCACGGAGACAGGTGGATCATGGGGCCCTCTGGACTGCCTTCAGAGCCACGTCTTCAGTTCACTGAGAGAGAAAGGTGGCAAGCCATTGAGGAAGCACCCAGAGCCAACCTTGTCCTCCATACACATGGACACACTTGTATTCATACACACACACACACACACACACACACACACACACACACACACACACACGAGCGGACAGTTGCAGACTTCTGGAGTGAACTGGGGGGAAGAGGCAGCACCACTCCTCCTGGAGTTCCAGAAGTCCATTCTTTGCTGCTGTGTGTGGTTTGGAGGTGGTGTGGGTGCCCCCCAGTTACTCATGAGGTGATCCCTTGGTCCTTAGTGTGGTTGGGGGGGTGGGGGTGGGACTAGAGAAGTGTACATGTCATGGGGTATCTCCTCTAGGAGGGATGAAGGCAGTTAATTCTGACAAGAGGGTTTAGGGGCAACCCTGGCTGCTTGCCACACTCTGGTTTACAGTCTGTCTGGCCCTGTGATCTCTCCCTCCCTCTCACTGCTTTCTCTGTCTCTCTCCCTCTCTCTCCCCTCTGTCTCTCCCTTTCCTCTTCCATCTCCCCCCTCTTTCTCTGCCTTTCTCTATTTCTTTTAACCTCTTTCTCTGTCTTTCTCCATCTGTCTCCCTCCCTCTCTACCCCTTTCTCTTTGTCCCTCTTTCTCTCTTCCTCTCTCTTCCCCCACATCTCCCCCTCTCAGTCTCTATCTCTCTCTCTCCCTTTCTGTCTCATGTTTCTCTCACTCTCTGCCTCTCTGTGTGTCTCTCTCCCTCTCCCCCTCTTTATCTCTGTCTCTCCCTCTCTTTCTCTCTCTGCATCTGTCTCTCTTTCCCTCTTTGTTTCTCTGTATCTCTCTCCCCCTCTGCCTCTCTCTCCCTCTCTGTCTCTCTGTGTCTGTGTTTCTCTCCTTCTCCTCCCCATCTCGCCTCTCTCTCTCTCTCCCCCTCTCTGTCTCTCTCTCTTCCTCTCTCTCCCCCCTCTCTGTGTATGTGTCTTTCTGTGTCTTCCTCCATTTCTCTCCCTTTCTCTTTCCCCTTCCCTCCTTTCCCCTCCCCTGTCTCCTTCTTTCCTCACATAGCCTAGACTCATCTGTAACTCACAGGTAGACAAGAGTGACCTTGACCTTCTGATCCTCGATGCTGAGGTTACAAACTCGAAGCCACCACCCAGGCTGAACAGTACTGGAGATTGAACTCTGGCCGCAAGCATGCTGGCCAAGCACTGGGCCAATGGAGCCTTACTTCCAGTCCCCCTCTGATCTCTTCTTCTGCCTTTGGGTGTCATTTACTGGAGCAAACATCCCTCCATATATGTATATATGTATATGTGTATATATATATATATATATGTATATATATATATGTATACACACATACATATATATATATATATATATATATACACATATACATACACATACATATACGTATATCACAAGTTGTGTTTAACAGGCTTCTGTCCCTAGCTCACAGTACTCCCTGCAAGCCCTGTTTAGTGTGGCTCTTCTGCATGGAGATCCCACCCCCTCTGAAGGCCTCTCTTGTGGATGTGGGCCACCCAGGCTGTCTCCGGTCCCCTCCCTATCTCAAGGTTCTTGACTTCAGTGTCCTCTGCCTGGTCAGATAATGTTAAGGCCCACAGTGATGCAGCTGTGACCTCTGTAGAAGGAACAGGTTTCTGTTGTCCATAAGACACACGAAAGGACCGATTTAATCCAAGACCAACTGGCTCCAAACTCCATTTTTCTCTACCCCAGCCTCCCAAGCTACTTCACAAGTATCCATGGATAAACCCCTGAATAAACTACCTTAGCGGAGGCTTATCCCATATTCTGCATGGGACATATTCACATGATTATATATTCATGGTTAACTGGAAACTAAAATGCACTGGATCAGCCCGTTTCCACAGCAGCCTTGAACGTCAAAACCAAAGAAACCTTCAGCTGAAGGGCAGCAGGCTATGAGAAACCTCTCTGGATACAGTCAAGATAAACAACTTCATGGCCTTTCTGGACCTCAGTTTACCCATCTGCAGAATGGGGGTAGAATGTTAACTTTCCCCAAACATAGGCTCTGTTGGTGACACTGAGGGAAAATGCTGGTACACTGTAGCACCCAGTAGTCCATAGAAGGACCAGTTTGTGTCCCCCCACCCCCAGTGCCCAGCACCGGGACTATAGAAGTGCTTCCCAGGCTGGACAGATGGGGCTTCAGCCTACTCAGACTACAGCCAATTTCCCCAGCTCATTGTCCCAAACCAAATTAGGGGCTCTCAGACTATGCCACTCGGGCCTTAATTGGGACTCACAGATGCCCTGCCCGGCACTGCCTTTCTTCCCCATTCCCCTGTCCCCAGCCAGGCCATGCCTTAGGGGAGCCAGAGGCAGCCTGGGCTCTGCCACCTGGGCCCTCGCAGACGCCTGTGTGTAAGCAATTAGGGCTAGGCCAGGCCTGCTGGTAATAGGGAGGTGCTGGGCAGCTGGGCCCGCATCGATCCCAGCCTCTGGTGACCCCAGGGAACAGAGACAGCCAACAGGCAGGCAGATGGTGGTCTCCAGGGCCCAACCCCACCCCCAGTGTAAGAACAGTCACCAATGGATGCAGGCCAGGCACGAAGGAGGCCTGTGTTCCTGGAGGCCCCGTGTAAGCCTGGAAGCTGGGTTTGGGTGTCCAGTCCTTGTGTGGTAGAACTATTCAGGAATAAGGCCTATTGAGTCTTCATTCTCCCTCTAAGCACCTGATGCCCCCTGGCCTGTTCCACCCCAGTCTGGCCTCCTGAGGCAGAGGTGCTGCAGCCTCCCCTGAAGAGCATCGCTGCCCAGGACTCCTGGGTCCTGCCTCAGCCAAGGCTGTATAAGCTGGCAAGAGATCGGAGTGGCTTCTGGCAGGCACAGGACGGCCATCTGGGGACCCTAAGGAAGCCTGAGGCAAGGAAAGGACCCATCGCCCTTGCTGTCTGAACCCCACCTGCCCACACCCCAGGAGCAGGGATAGGGGCATTGCAATCAGGAAATGGGAGTGGCTCTGATGAAGGGCTCCCCTGAAACTGCAGCTCTGTGACGTTCAGAGACACGGGTGCTGCAGGGGCAGGGGTCCTTCAGTGTCTGGATTGCACAGAACAGGTGCTCTGAACTATGTGCAGAATGACAAGGTGCTGTGGGCCTGTGTCTGAGCTCCTTCCAGCTAGCCAAAAAGAATGGTACACATGAACATATACATGTGTGTGCATCTGTGCCCACATGTGTTCATAGTGTGTGCTGATTGAGTGGATGTGCATGTAAATGCACACATACAGAGTGGAGGGTGAGTGTGTGTGTGTATGTGTGTGTGTGTGTCCAATGTGTGTGTGAGGGTATATACAAAGTGTGAGGTCTATGTGTGCATGTGTTCTATTGTTTATATGTGAGTGTACAGAGGATGCATGTGTGTGCATGTGTATATACATGTTTGTGTTGTCTACATGAATGTATGCTTGTGGCATGTGTGTATATGAGGGTGTATATACAGAGTGTAAAGTATGTGTGCATGTGGTGGGGGTGTACACACAGAACATGTATGTTTGTAGATGTGAGTGTACATATGGAGTGTGTATGTGTGTGCATGTGAGTGTACATATGGAATGTGTATGTGTGTGCATGTGAGTGTACATATGAAATGTGTATATGTGTGCATGTAAGTGTACATACGGAATGTGTATGTGTGTGCATGTGAGTGTACATATGGAATGTGTGTGTGCGCATGTGAGTGTACATATGGAATGTGTATGTGTGTGCATGTGAGTGTACATATGGAATGTGTATGTGTGTGCATGTGAGTGTACATATGGAGTGTGTATGTGTGTGCATGTGAGTGTACATATGGAGTGTGTATGTGTATGCATGTGAGTATACATATGGAGTGTGTATGTATGTGCATGTGAGTGTACATATGGAATGTGTATGTGTGTGCATGTGAGTGTACATATGGAGTGTGTATGTGTATGCATGTGAGTATACATATGGAGTGTGTATGTATGTGCATATGAGTGTACATATGGAGTGTGTATGTGTATGCATGTGAGTGTACATATGGAGTGTGTATGTATGTGCATGTGAGTGTACATATGGAATGTGTATGTGTGTGCATGTGAGTGTACGTATGGAGTGTGTATGTGTGTGCATGTGAGTGTACATATGGAGTGTGTATGTAGGGACATGTGGGTATATTTATAGAGTGTGTATGTGTGTGCATGTGAGTGTACATATGGAGTGTGTATGTATGTGCATGTGAGTGTACATATGGAATGTGTATGTGTGTGATGTGAGTGTACA
>JADRCD010242643.1:0-12644 GCA_019843815.1 Montemys delectorum
TTGGAACCCAGGGAGGGACACACCCAGGTCTAAACAGAGTGGGACGCAGCCTAACACTTCAGGCTGCTCGCTTAGCCACTAGGGCTGTACCATCAGCCCCCACTATCACATGCAGAACTACAGGGATGGAGGAACGAGCTTCAGACTAGGCACGTAGAGGCATCTCTGCAGGCCGCTAATGGACAGTCTGGAAGCATCCATTCAGGAGAACTGCGGGAGGCTGCCAGGCAGTAAGAACAGCTAGAGCAAAGGCCCTGTAGTAAGAAAGCGGACGCCAAGCACTACAAATGTGACCAGGACAGATGAAACCAGGGAAGGAAGAGGGGTTAAGTAAAGACGCCCGGAGCTGCCAGGCTGCAAATAAGAGACCAGAGCTTGGAGAAGTAGGCCCAGAGTTACCCATCAGCAGCTCCTAGCCGGATGCTAATTCAGCAACCACCTGATTCCCCCAACCCCAAACATCACTATATAGTTAGTTTCAGCCATTTCAGCCATGTCTCCAGGACATGGGGGAAACACGGTCCTGCAAGAGGCCAGGATTCCCCAGTGGGTTCTCGTTTTACAAATGAGAAAACTAAGGCTCAGAGACTGTGAGCAACTTGTCTGAGGCCACACAGCTGTAACTACCTCAGGAGCAGGTGCCAGGCAAGCCTTCACTTTTATCTGTGCACCTCCAAGAGTTGGGGGAGTCTTTTTGCATTCCTTAGATGAGATGCTCGGCTCAGGGGAGCTAAGGGGAGATCTGGTCTCTGATCTTGTTTGAACTGGAAGAGGAAACTTGAATGGACAAACGAATTTACGTCATCGTCATCGTTATCGCATTGGTTAGGGTTGTCCCCTTTGGTGGCAGGGATTGGGTTGTTTCTGGCAGCTCCAGCAGGTTCCTGACCAGCTATGCATTCCTTCTGTCTTTGAGTCCAGCATACTTGGGGGAAAAGTGAGGAGCCTAGCAGAGCCAGAGGGAGAGAGCTGAGGGGCAGAGCAGAGGAGGGGTCCTGGTTGGAGTGGGTCTGAGGGAAGCCTCACTTTGGGTCACCAGGTCACCCCCTGGAGGGACCCTAGGAACCTACACAAATGTGTCTCAGATGGCTGGTGGGTCATAGGTAGTTTCCCTGCCAAATGCCACCTCTTTGAGGTGGGGTTCAGGATGTGTGACCCCTGAATAACAGAGATGAGGCCCTAGGTCTCTCACCTTCCTCTTTCCCTCACCCCCTGAAGCAAACAGGCTGTATCCCTGGATGAGACATGTGCACCCAGCGACAGCAGACCCTCAGCCCTGAGGCCACAGGAAAACCTGCCAGGCAGGCCAAGCCCCCAGTAAATCCCAGGCCTGGGGCCAGCCATGAGTCCTCTGGTTGACCCTTAGATCACTGAGCCTTAGGCTACAGGAGCAGGTACCCTGTCTTTTGGATTTCCCTTCTGCCAGTTGCCACCTAAGGTGTGTTAAATAAATCCACGTGTGTGGCTTGTTGGTGTTTTTTCTTCTAGGGACCCCAGCTAGGAAAACCCTCCCTCTTAGCAGTGGGACATAGAACAGAACTGGCCCCAAGGATCAGCAGGTCCTCGGCCATAGCCCAGGCAGGGGGCTTGGGAACTGTCCTCAGAGTAAATAGGAGCTGACAGATTACCTCACCTCAGCTGGTGCTGGACTAAGGTACAATGTGTATTAGTCAGGGTTCTCTAGAGTCACAGAACTTATGGGTAGTCTCTATATAGTAAGGGAACTTGTTGACAACTTACAGTCTGTAGTTCAACTCCCAACAAAGGTCAGCAGCAGCTGTGAATGGAAGTCCAAGGATGGAGCAGTTCCTCAGTCCCACAAGGCAAGCAGGTGAAGAAGAGGAATTCTTCCAATGTCCTTATGTAGGTCTCCAGCAGAAGGTGTGGCCCAGATTAAAGCTGTGTGCCACCACGCCTGGATCTGGGACTTGTATTGTCCCAGATGACCTTGAACTCAGAGATCTCCTTGTCTTAATCTTCTGGGATTCATAGCCACTATGCCTCAAGATCTCCATGCCAAGATCCAGGTCAGAAACTTGTATCTCTCAGCCTCCAGATTAGGATCACTGGTGAGTTTTCCAGTTCTGGACTGTAGTTCATTCCAGATACAGTCAAGTTGACAACCAGGAATAGCCGCTACACAATGATACAGTTATCTGCTACAGTAACTGACAGCCCAGAAACACTATGCAATCCTGAACAAGTCACTTTTATTCTCTGAGCACTCCTACTTGCCAGCCCAGCCCTCATCTGAAAAGATGGCTGAAGGTGTAGGGCTGCCATCACAGTCCCAGCCTGGGGTTCTGCAGACCCCGTTCAAATGCCCCTTTCTGCTGGCTCCACAGCCTGGTAACCTCAGGCTCTCCTGTCCTGGTGACAATTCCCCATCTGAAACAGGGTGGCCAGGAGGTCAGCTGAGTCACAGTGTGTGGCTGCTGGCTACAGCAAGCACATAGTAGGCACACAGTCTTGACTACATCCTGCCATGCTATCCCACAAAGCAGGATGACCTTGTCTCCTGCCCTGTTTCCTGCCTCCCACCCCCACTAAACATCCTGTGTCCACAAAAGCCAATCTTTGTCCTTGTAGGCACTAACAGCAAAGAATCAAAGCTCTAGACTGTCTCACGAGACTACTTTTCCCTGGTACCTGCCCTCCAGCTGGGTATACAGTAGGCATTTCATAAATGTTCCCAGCCTTGCCTCAGCACCCCTTGCTTCAACACAACTTCACTTCTCAAGCTAACCACTGCTCGGCTCTCAGTTTCAACAGCTTCAAGCAAGGCCACTGTCACCTTCACCTGCCCACAGCATCTGTCCCCCTACCCTGGCCCTTTTTAAGTTGGGAGCAGATCAGTTTCTGCTGAAAACCAGATTTAGACAAAACCACCTCCCAGTGCCCAGAGCTCAGAGCTGCCTCACTTCTCAAAACCCTCCCACATTCCCCTTCAGCCCTTCCCTTGTTCTGTCCTGGCTGTCTATTCTTCCTTCTTCCCCGGGGCTCAGCATGAACTCACCTCCTTGGGAGGCCTGTGATGTCCACCCTACCCACCTCCCTCCCCTACACCCTCTCTGTGATTTTCTCCCGCACAACCTCGGGGTCCGTGGGACGTATGTCATAGCCCACAGTCATCTCCTGACTCCATTCCTCTGGTCTCTCAGGAGATCCGAAGGACAAGGCCTTGTCTGGCCCATTGCTGTGTCCCAGGGGCCAGGCCCAGCATTGAGTACACAGCAGGGATCTACTAAATGTCAGGAAATGGATGAGAAAGGCACACATGTCCCCTCCTGAGGCAGGCGAGGCCTGAAGACCACGAATGCATTGAGCCTGGGCAAAGGGAGAGCATGCTTCTTCAGCTGCTGTCCTTCCTCCCTGGGCCCTTGCATGGCTTCCTTTGCCCTGAGTTCTACTTCCTGTGTTATCAAAGGAACCAGCCTATAATTTTAATATGTAACTTTCAGTCAGCATTTTCAATTGCAATTCATTACAAGCAAAAATAGCTAGCTGTTGAATTATGAAATGAACCGTCTTAATTGTCTGGCTGTCCCAGGATCCTGTTCTATGAGGCATCCCAGCAGGGCACCTGCCACAGGGGCTGGAGAGTTCCCAGGCTCCTCTTTCCCTGAGGCTCAGTGGCATCTGCCTCCCTGTGTGTAAATGGCCTCATCCCGGCTCCTGCCAAAACCATCCAGCCCATGAAAGGAGCAAAAGGAAATGGACAAATAGCCCCTCCTGGTCTCCCACCTTGGGCCAGGGGTTTGGGTTGGTACTGTCTACTTTTCTGGATTTCAGCTGTTGAGCCACAGGCTGTCTGTCTTTCTGGCTGTGGGAGGCTAGAGAATGAGCCATCACACCTGCACAGTGAGCTGGGGTCAGGGACAAAGGGAAGGTCCTGGTCCTAATGGGGCTGGCCATCAAGGAACAAAAAGGGGACATACTATGCTGTCAGTTTAAATATGTGATACACACACATACACACAGACAGACACATATATACACACATACATGCACACAGATATACACATATACACACGTGTGTGTGCGTGCGTGTGCACACACACATTCAGGCACCTAGGTAGGCTCTTGTCAACTACCCACAAAGGTAATTTATAAAAATGATCTTTGGTCCTGAGGTTCCCAGACTCCCTAGTGATTCTTTGAGAAGCCCTGTACCCCACAACTCCAAGACAGCCAAGCTAGACCTAAGGGTGTGTCTTTGTATTGTATCATGACATTTGCATTTGTTTTTCTACTTATCCTGCACAGGGAGAGCTAGGAGACTGAATAGTTACTATGCACCTGATGTTATACAATGTAACAAAGATACAACCACAGTCACTGCTCTGCAAGACTTGAGGCTGTGAGACCCGTGGAGACAAAACATAGAGCTCTGTTCCGCACCAGGGCCCAGGTTAGCTGGCCACTGAGTGACTAAGAGCATTGAAGCCAGTCATTCAGTAACTTCATCTGCTAATGGAGCCAGAAGCACGGGCTGGGTGGGGCTCCTCTCAGGGCTCAGTTGGGCCCTCCTGCAGGTTAGAGAAGATGGAGGAGGCTGCCTCTGATCCAATCCTTCTTACTCCAGGACTCTTGGATGGATCTAGCGCTCCATAGTATGTAGATGAGGCTAGAATGTATCTAGTGCTCTGACAGGGTATGGATGAGGCTTGCCATCCACTCCTTCATTCTAGGAACCTGTGGGAGGGTACATCTGCCTCCTGTTCCACAGGCTGGTCAGGGTGTGATGGGGACAGAGACCATGCGAGCTGACCCTGTACCAGTGACCAGTATTTATGTGCAGTGACCCACTTCCCTGCAAGGTCTCTGCCTCTCTGAGGTCCTGTATCCCTGTCTCCCCAGCCTAGCCAGGTTCTCCGCATGCCCTCTCTCATGAGAACAGGACTCATCTCAGCTCTAATATGTCAAGCACTTGTGATGTTGCAGTCTGGGCCTAGCACACAAGAGGCAATTGGTGCAGGTACTGAAACTCAGAAGGAAAACCACCTGCCACACACCCTTTCTTGTCCCAGAAAGGAGAAGTACCACATGCCTCCACCTTTCCGATCTGACTCTTCTGAGGTCCTCAAATCGCTCAGCACAATGTTGCCATGGAACAAAATGAGAAAGCTGGGGACATAGCTCACCCAAGGAACACTAGCCCAGTATGGGTGACATCCCTAATTCATTCCCCAATGTTGACAGAGAATGGTTTCTTCCTCCAGGAGACAGGAAGCTTCCCTTTGCTAAGAGATTCCCTGGGGCTCCAGACATGGACATGGCTGCCTATCCTCACCTGGGGCCTGGCTTGCTGGGTGAGTGTCACAGAGTCCCTTGTCTTTGGCCATCACCCAAAGTTTCCTATGGTATCAAGTGGTAATATGGAAAAGCCACCATGGACAGGAGGACACAGCACGCATCCCTCCTACAGCACACAGAAAACACATTGGTAACCAGGCATGGTGGCGCCAAAGCCAGACAACTTGGAGTTTGAGGCCAGCAGACAATCAATCAAGCATCAATCAAGCATCAATCAACCATCAATCGATCATCAATACAAGGAAAAAGATCCTGGTATCAGAAGCCTGTGTGTGAAATGATCACACATGTCCCAAAAACAAATGGGTTCTCCAAAACACTGAGCAGAGGGGGCATTGTCCCAAACATGCATTTGAGTCAAGAACTGAATCTGTTCCTCAAACTCCAGAATCTGCTAAAAGATTCCAGAGACACAAGAGGCAGGTGTCCTGACCACAGATGCTTTGGAGGAGCCTGGCTTCTTGGGTACAACCCACTTTCCCTGAAGATGTCACTGCAGCTCCTTTACATCATGTGAGGGTCCATCCAGAAACATGGTTAAGATATGGACAAAGTGAAGCAGGAGGCTTCCAGGAGCCTTGTCTTCAATGTGTCCTCCACATGGGCCTGGGTATTTGCAAGTAGAACATACTTGCAGGGTGTTCAGACACCAGTCTGAGAGCTTTCTCTGAACATCAAGTGCCAAGGTAGAAGAAACAGGGAGGGAATAAGGCATCCCTGTTGAGATTCCCTGTATCCTAGTAGGCTTTACCTACGAATGACAGAAATACCTTTACACTGTGTAGGGCCATGGCATGTCCAGTGCCCTCTGTCCCCAGCACACACAGCTACTCCCTGCCCACTTCTTGTTTCCTGGCTGAAATTGCTTTAAGAGGCAGCTACCTCTGCTTGTTAATCAGGTTTAAGACCAGCCTCAGGATGTCTTCTAATCATGTGCACAGTAAACACCATGTTCAGCTGAACCCTTCTGTGGTGTGATCGATCACTTGTGTCCTACTGGTTATGGAGGACCCTCGGAGACTTCAGGGGTCTTTGTCCCCACCTCTGCTGTGGGAGGGTATTTGTCAGACTGTGGTGAGGAAGGTACTTCATCAGCATGTGGTGGAGGAGGAGGGGTCGTCACTGAAAGAGCTGCGCCTATTTCTTGCTGGCTCGTGGGTTAAAATCCCAGGTTGGCACCTTGGTTCTACAGCTTGGCGGTGGCTGTCAGAATGTCATCCATAGCCAGATCTCGGGGGCTGTGTGTGGCCCCTCAGAATCCAAATCACGTGTGCCCTGTGAGGCTTCTGAGAGCTGGGTGTCTGCAAGTTCACAGTAGAGGAGTGGACACCACAAGGGCTTGCAGTGTCTTATGGTCGCTGTCCCCCACCCAACATCATGGGCTCCCAGATAACTCTGCATTGTTTTCTTATTTATTTCAAACACAATCTATTTATTGAATAAATGTTATAAAAGACCAATGACTGAAGAGCCAGAAAGAAAATCACCTGAGGTCAGCAACTTAGACCTCACCAACCTCTCCATTTTAACTTTTAACTCTTTCTTTAATTATATTGTATGTATTTAGGGTGAAAAAAGGGACAATGTGGATAATTTTACAATCACATATATACACAAAAAGACTTTGCTATGTTTCTAGGCATGAATCATCCCCTAATTTACCAATAAATTTGTACTGACCATCCACGGTGTCTCAGAAAGTGTCATAGATCCTGGGAAACCAGTAAGCATTCACACAGCAGGGCAGGCAGCACCCACACTCACCCCCGACACCTAACACTGATTACAGATTACATCTTGTGCACCAATCCTATGCCAGTCTACCGTGGAGATCGGCATTGTCCTGTTCCTGCATCTGGGCAGGTTTGAAACCCTTTAGATCCTCCAGACTGTCAGTAAAAGGGAGATGCCCATCAGCAGGAGCAGGAGGATCTACGGCAGGAGACCATGGGCAGCCTGTGCCCCTGCCTATAGGCCCTATAGCAGCGCCCCAGAAGGATACTATCTTAGAATTTTACTGCTGTGAACAGACACCATGACCAAGGCAACTCTTATAAGGACAACATGGAATTGGGGCTGGCTTACAGATTCAGAGGTTCGGTCCATTACCATCAAGGAGGGAACATGGCAGCGTCCAGGCGGGCATGGTGCAGGAGGAGCTGAGAGTTCTATATCATCATCTGAAGGCTGGTAACAGAATACTGACTTTCAGGGAGCTAGGTTGAGGGTCTTAAGCCCACACTCACAGTGACACACCTCCTCCAACAAGGCCACACCTCCTCCAACAAGGCCACACCTCCTCCAACAAGGCCACACCTCCTCCAACAAGGCCACACATTCTAATAGTGCCACTCCCTGGGCCAAGCATATACAAACCATCACAGGTACTAAAATTGCACCTGGAGTCCCACTGGAGAAACTGAGGCTAGCAATCCAAGGACCTGCACCCTTCCCTAGCTCCACCTCTTTTCAATACTAGGGACCAAGTTGCCATCAGACGAATAACTATCAGGCATTCCTACACACCTCCAAGTCACAGCTGCTAAGAATGGGCTTCTAGGGCACCAGGGGGGAGCTGCCTTGTCCATTTGGAAGGAAGGTGACAGAACTGAGAGCTCCGTCCAGACACTGGTGACTCCCCTGGGCATGAAGGAGCTAGCCCCCAGGAAAGGCAAGGAGGTATGCTGGGCCTTGGCTCCCATGTGACACAGGAATAATGTATCTATTGGGAGCCAAGCAACGAAGGAAGTGGGGGCCTCTGACCCGGTGAGGGTTTATGATAGCCGTGTATCTGTTTCAACAATCCCAGAAAACAAGATCTTGTCCCAGAAGACGAGATCACCCATCTCACAAATGGAACACTGGAGCACCCAAGCCAAGCCAGAGCCCCATGGCTACTGTAACAAACCAGTTCAGAGGGTTAAAACGTCACACGTGGGTAAAATGCTTGCTGTACAAAGTGGGGGGCCTGAGTTTTACCCCAGCACCTTCACAAAAGCCAGAGCCCCAGCGCACACCTAGAACCCGAGTGCTGAGGTTGGCACGGAGACAGGTGGATCATGGGGCCCTCTGGACTGCCTTCAGAGCCACGTCTTCAGTTCACTGAGAGAGAAAGGTGGCAAGCCATTGAGGAAGCACCCAGAGCCAACCTTGTCCTCCATACACATGGACACACTTGTATTCATACACACACACACACACACACACACACACACACACACACACACACACACGAGCAGACAATTGCAGACTTCTGGAGTGAACTGGGGGGAAGAGGCAGCACCACTCCTCCTGGAGTTCCAGAAGTCCATTCTTTGCTGCTGTGTGTGGTTTGGAGGTGGTGTGGGTGCCCCCCAGTTACTCATGAGGTGATCCCTTGGTCCTTAGTGTGGTTGGGGGGTGGGGGTGGGACTAGAGAAGTGTACATGTCATGGGGTATCTCCTCAAGGAGGGATGAAGGCAGTTAATTCTGACAAGAGGGTTTAGGGGCAACCCTGGCTGCTTGCCACACTCTGGTTTACAGTCTGTCTGGCCCTGTGATCTCTCCCTCCCTCTCCCTGCTTTCTCTGTCTCTCTCCCTCTCTCTCCCCTCTGTCTCTCCCTTTCCTCTTCCATCTCCCTCCTCTTTCTCTGCCTTTCTCTATTTCTCTTGACCTCTTTCTCTGTGTCTTTCTCCATCTGTCTCTCCCTCCCTCTCTACCCCTTTCTCTTTGTCCATCTTTCTCTCTTCCTTTCTCTTCCCCCACATCTCCCCCTCTCAGTCTCTATCTCTCTCTCCCTTTCTGTCTCATGTTTCTCTCACTCTCTGCCTCTCTGTGTGTCTCTCTCCCTCTCCCCCTCTTTATCTCTGTCTCCCCCTCTCTTTCTCTCTCTGCATCTGTCTCTCTTTCCCTCTTTGTTTCTCTGTTTCTCTCTCCCTCTCTGTCTCTCTGTGTCTGTGTTTCTCTCCTTCTCCTCCCCATCTCGCCTCTCTCTCTCTCTCCCCCTCTCTGTCTCTCTCTCTTCCTCTCTCTCCCCCCTCTCTGTGTATGTGTCTTTCTGTGTCTTCCTCCATTTCTCTCCCTTTCTCTTTCCCCTTCCCTCCTTTCCCCTCCCCTGTCTCCTTCTTTCCTCACATAGCCTAGACTCATCTGTAACTCACAGGTAGACAAGAGTGACCTTGATGCTGAGGTTACAAACTCGAAGCCACCACCCAGGCTGAACAGTACTGGAGATTGAACTCTGGCCGCAAGCATGCTGGCCAAGCACTGGGCCAATGGAGCCTTACTTCCAGTCCCCCTCTGATCTCTTCTTCTGCCTTTGGGTGTCATTTACTGGAGCAAACATCCCTCCATATATGTATATATGTATATGTGTATATATATATATATATATGTATATATATATATGTATACACACATACATATATATATATATACACATATACATACACATACATATACGTATATCACAAGTTGTGTTTAACAGGCTTCTGTCCCTAGCTCACAGTACTCCCTGCAAGCCCTGTTTAGTGTGGCTCTTCTGCATGGAGATCCCACCCCCTCTGAAGGCCTCTCTTGTGGATGTGGGCCACCCAGGCTGTCTCCGGTCCCCTCCCTATCTCAAGGTTCTTGACTTCAGTGTCCTCTGCCTGGTCAGATAATGTTAAGGCCCACAGTGGTGTAGCTGTGACCTCTGTAGAAAGAACAGGTTTCTGTTGTCCATAAGACACACGAAAGGACCGATTTAATCCAAGACCAACTGGCTCCAAACTCCATTTTTCTCTACCCCAGCCTCCCAAGCTACTTCACAAGTATCCATGGAAAAACCCCTGAATAAACTACCTTAGCGGAGGCTTATCCCATATTCTGCATGGGACATATTCACATGATTATATATTCATGGTTAACTGGAAACTAAAATGCACTGGATCAGCCCGTTTCCACAGCAGCCTTGAACGTCAAAACCAAAGAAACCTTCAGCTGAAGGGCAGCAGGCTATGAGAAACCTCTCTGGATACAGTCAAGATAAACAACTTCATGGCCTTTCTGGACCTCAGTTTACCCATCTGCAGAATGGGGGTAGAATGTTAACTTTCCCCAAACATAGGCTCTGTTGGTGACACTGAGGGAAAATGCTGGTACACTGTAGCACCCAGTAGTCCATAGAAGGACCAGTTTGTGTCCCCCCACCCCCAGTGCCCAGCACCGGGACTATAGAAGTGCTTCCCAGGCTGGACAGATGGGGCTTCAGCCTACTCAGACTACAGCCAATTTCCCCAGCTCATTGTCCCAAACCAAATTAGGGGCTCTCAGACTATGCCACTCGGGCCTTAATTGGGACTCACAGATGCCCTGCCCGGCACTGCCTTTCTTCCCCATTCCCCTGTCCCCAGCCAGGCCATGCCTTAGGGGAGCCAGAGGCAGCCTGGGCTCTGCCACCTGGGCCCTCGCAGACGCCTGTGTGTAAGCAATTAGGGCTAGGCCAGGCCTGCTGGTAATAGGGAGGTGCTGGGCAGCTGGGCCCGCATCGATCCCAGCCTCTGGTGACCCCAGGGAACAGAGACAGCCAACAGGCAGGCAGATGGTGGTCTCCAGGGCCCAACCCCACCCCCAGTGTAAGAACAGTCACCAATGGATGCAGGCCAGGCACGAAGGAGGCCTGTGTTCCTGGAGGCCCCGTGTAAGCCTGGAAGCTGGGTTTGGGTGTCCAGTCCTTGTGTGGTAGAACTATTCAGGAATAAGGCCTATTGAGTCTTCATTCTCCCTCTAAGCACCTGATGCCCCCTGGCCTGTTCCACCCCAGTCTGGCCTCCTGAGGCAGAGGTGCTGCAGCCTCCCCTGAAGAGCATCGCTGCCCAGGACTCCTGGGTCCTGCCTCAGCCAAGGCTGTATAAGCTGGCAAGAGATCGGAGTGGCTTCTGGCAGGCACAGGACGGCCATCTGGGGACCCTAAGGAAGCCTGAGGCAAGGAAAGGACCCATCGCCCTTGCTGTCTGAACCCCACCTGCCCACACCCCAGGAGCAGGGATAGGGGCATTGCAATCAGGAAATGGGAGTGGCTCTGATGAAGGGCTCCCCTGAAACTGCAGCTCTGTGACGTTCAGAGACACGGGTGCTGCAGGGGCAGGGGTCCTTCAGTGTCTGGATTGCACAGAACAGGTGCTCTGAACTATGTGCAGAATGACAAGGTGCTGTGGGCCTGTGTCTGAGCTCCTTCCAGCTAGCCAAAAAGAATGGTACACATGAACATATACATGTGTGTGCATCTGTGCCCACATGTGTTCATAGTGTGTGCTGATTGAGTGGATGTGCATGTAAATGCACACATACAGAGTGGAGGGTGAGTGTGTGTGTGTATGTGTGTGTGTGTGTCCAATGTGTGTGTGAGGGTATATACAAAGTGTGAGGTCTATGTGTGCATGTGTTCTATTGTTTATATGTGAGTGTACAGAGGATGCATGTGTGTGCATGTGTATATACATGTTTGTGTTGTCTACATGAATGTATGCTTGTGGCATGTGTGTATATGAGGGTGTATATACAGAGTGTAAAGTATGTGTGCATGTGGTGGGGGTGTACACACAGAACATGTATGTTTGTAGATGTGAGTGTACATATGGAGTGTGTATGTGTGTGCATGTGAGTGTACATATGGAATGTGTATGTGTGTGCATGTGAGTGTACATATGAAATGTGTATATGTGTGCATGTAAGTGTACATACGGAATGTGTATGTGTGTGCATGTGAGTGTACATATGGAATGTGTGTGTGCGCATGTGAGTGTACATATGGAATGTGTATGTGTGTGCATGTGAGTGTACATATGGAATGTGTATGTGTGTGCATGTGAGTGTACATATGGAGTGTGTATGTGTGTGCATGTGAGTGTACATATGGAGTGTGTATGTGTATGCATGTGAGTATACATATGGAGTGTGTATGTATGTGCATGTGAGTGTACATATGGAATGTGTATGTGTGTGCATGTGAGTGTACATATGGAGTGTGTATGTGTATGCATGTGAGTATACATATGGAGTGTGTATGTATGTGCATATGAGTGTACATATGGAGTGTGTATGTGTATGCATGTGAGTGTACATATGGAGTGTGTATGTATGTGCATGTGAGTGTACATATGGAATGTGTATGTGTGTGCATGTGAGTGTACGTATGGAGTGTGTATGTGTGTGCATGTGAGTGTACATATGGAGTGTGTATGTAGGGACATGTGGGTATATTTATAGAGTGTGTATGTGTGTGCATGTGAGTGTACATATGGAGTGTGTATGTATGTGCATGTGAGTGTACATATGGAATGTGTATGTGTGTGATGTGAGTGTACA
>JADRCD010242644.1:0-11841 GCA_019843815.1 Montemys delectorum
AATTCAAAACCAGCCTGAGCGTCTTCCTCTCGGTCCCATAATGAACTTGAGTTGGAAGAGGCGAGTCTGGTCTCAGAATGGAGGGTCAGGATCCAAAGGAACCAGAGCAGCCGAGGAAGCTGTTTATTGGTGGTCTGAGCTTTGAAACCACAGGTGATAGCTTAAGAGAACATTCTGAGAAATGGGGCACACTAACAGACTGTGTGGTAATGAGAGATCCTCAAACAAAACGTTCCAGAGGCTTTGGTTTTGTGACCTACTCTTGTGTTGAAGAGGTGGATGCTGCAATGTGTTCTCGGCCACACAAGGTTGATGGGCGTGTGGTGGAACCAAAGAGAGCAGCTTCTAGAGAGGATTCTGTAAAGCCTGGTGCCCATTTAACGGTGAAGAAAATCTTTGTTGGTGGTATTAAAGAGGATACAGAAGAATATAATCTGAGAGACTACTTTGAAAAGTATGGCAAGATTGAAACCATAGAAGTTATGGAAGACAGGCAGAGTGGGAAAAAGAGAGGATTTGCTTTTGTAACTTTTGATGATCATGACACAGTTGATAAAATTGTTGTTCAGAAATACCACATTATTAATGGGCATAATTGTGAAGTGAAAAAGGCACTTTCTAAACAAGAGATGCAGTCTGCTGGATCACAGAGAGGTCGTGGAGGTGGATCTGGCAACTTTATGGGCCGTGGAGGAAACTTTGGAGTAGGTGGAGGAAACTTAGGTCGTGGAGGAAACTTTGGTGAAAGAGGAGGCTGTGGTGGTGGAGGTAGTGGCAGCAGAGGTAGCTATGGAGGTGGTGATGGTGGATATAATGGATTTGGAGGGGATGGTGGCAACTATGGTGGTGGTCCTGGCTACAGTAGTAGAGGAGGTTATGGAGGTGGTGGACCGGGATATGGAAACCAAGGTAGTGGATATGGTGGTGGAGGAGGAGGATATGATGGTTACAATGAAGGAGGAAATTTTGGTGGAGGTGACTATGGTGGTGGTGGGAACTATAATGACTTTGGAAATTATAGTGGACAGCAACAATCAAATTATGGACCCATGAAGGGAGGCAGTTTTGGTGGAAGAAGCTCAGGCAGTCCCTATGGTGGTGGTTATGGATCTGGAGGTGGAAGTGGTGGATATGGTAGCAGAAGGTTTTAAAATAAAACAGAAACGGCTACAGTTCTTAGCAGGAGAGAGAGCGAGGAGTTGTCAGGAAAGCTGCAGGTTACTTTGAGACAGTCGTCCCAAATGCATTAGAGGAACTGTAAAAATCTGCCACAGAAGGAACGATGATCCATAGTCAGAAAAGTTACTGCAGCTTAAACAGGAACCCTTCTTGTTCAGGATTGTCATAGCCACAGTTTGCAAAAAGTGCAGCTATTGATTAATGCAATGTAGTGTCAATTAGATGTACATTCCTGAGGTCTTTTATCTGTTGTAGCTTTGTCTTTTTCTTTTTCTTTTCATTACATCAGGTATATTGCCCTGTAAATTGTGGTAGTGGTACCAGGAATAAAAAATTAAGGAATTTAAAAAACAAAACAAAACAAAACAAAACCAGCCTGAGCTACACAGTGAGGCTGTCTTGGAAAAGAAAGAAAAAGGGAAAAAAGAAAGCATGCATCCTGGTGGGTAGTGTTAAAAATGACGCTGACGACGACGACAACACCGACAAAGACGACGACACCAACGACGACGATGACAACGACACCGACGACGATGGTGATGATATGAACCAAGGAACTGTTGTTATGTTCAAGCTCCCAATCTTATTAAGACATACTCCAGGGCTTGGAATGAGTGAGGCTCACTTGGTAGACTATTGCCTGGCAAGCACAAAGCCCTGGGTTTGGTCCCCAGCACTATATAAACTGGCAATGTGGTACATTCCCCACACTAGAGGCAGGGGCATCAAAGTTCAAGGTCACCGTGGCTGCATGAGTTCAAGGCAGCCTGAGATACATGAGACAAAACAAATCTAAGAAATGCTTCATGGTCCACATTTTTAACCACAATCAAACAACAAGCAAAGACAGACAGACAGACAGACAGACAGACAGACAGACAGACAGACAGACGCATGCTGGGGTGGGGGACAGTTTAATGGTCAAGTGGCAGTTTTGAATCCTAACATGGCAAAAGTCAAGAAGGAACACAGAAATGCTGTCTTCATCAGTTTTAGAAGCTAAACCCAAAACAGCTTCTTCAGAAGGTAGCTGGGCCTGGAGCACTTGCTGCCCCCACGAACCTTACTGCCATCTCTTTGTCTCTTTCAATGTTACTAATTAGAGTTTTCTCTCCCTACCCACCCATCCTCAAAAATACTGGAGGGTGGGTATGCTAGTGAAATGGCTCAGTGGTTAAGAGCTGGCTACTCTGATTCCCAGTATCCACAGAGGCTCACAACCACCTTTACCTCCAGTCCCAGGGGATCCAACACCCTCTTCTGGCCTCTGTGACCACTGCATGCATGTGGGACACAGACACTACATGTAGGCAAAACATCCACACATGTAACAAACAAACAAACAAGTTAATAAATAAATAAATAAATTTGGATATGTAAATACATATGTTGTGCCCAACTACATTTTTAAAAGTAATGCCTATACTTTTCTTATAAAGTAATACATTCTAATTAAAAATAAAACTTAAAAAACACAAAAAGTAGAACTGCTCAAAATTTTGTGACCTATAAAAAGTTCTCTCAATACTCTGGCATTGTTGTTAATTATAGATTAACTTTCAGTTTTTATTGCTACAAAGGATATTTCCTGACTAAAAATAAGTATTTTATAAATAACCCAATACCAAAAACTAAAACTTGGAATACTTACTGGAAGCAACTTATGGTTTTCTGGAAGTGAATTGGCAAGATTCTCGAGCCCCTCATAATCTTCTAGCATGTAATAGCATTCGGCTAAGCGCTCCTGGTTCCTGCCTTTTACATAATATTGTACAGCATTCAGCCTATAGGTGAAAAGAAAACTTCACAATCAGTATGCAAGTCTCAGATAAACAAGAACTTCCATAAAATTATCCTTTCATTAGGATATATGTGTGTTACTTTATCATTTCGAGTTATACAATACTGAAGGGGGTGGTTCTGATGCTAAGCTCCTGTTCCCCAATTGGTTCTTGATCTGTCAGTAAAGGTGAGTTGCTGTGTGGAAGGTTCATGCTGGACTTCCAGGCCCTGGAAGGCAGGCAGGGAAGAGAACCAAGAAACCATGTGAGATCTCGAAACCGAGTGGTCACACAGCCTGCTCCTACAGGCAGGTGGTCGAAGAGTTTAGCAACTGAAGGTTAGGGCAGATGGGGGAGATGGAGATAAGAAATTGATAAAGGCATGCTTTTCTAGGTGGGAGATAGCAGCACCCAGCAATTGTGCCAAAAAGGCAAGTAGGAAAGGAGCAAACTGTGTGTCTTTTGTCCAAGGATTCAAGGGAAGTGGAATGGGGGCTGGTAGGCCACCTTCCAAAGTAAAGGTGGCTAGAGGGTGAAACTATACGAAACACAATACTTTAAAAATACACAATTTTTAAGATCTAAAGAAAATGAAGTACCTGATATTCTTTGAATGCTCTCACATATACAGTATCATATAAGTACTTGTTTCACTGACATAAATAAGCATATTGATCCCAATGAAAACTTAAGAATAAAGCAATGCTTTCTGAAAACAATCTATAACAAAACAATATAAAATAATTTACTATGATCAAAAATAAATCATATATAACTGTAGAGAGAATCTCTTGTGTACTGTGTGGAAGCATCACCTTTCAATAAAACACTGATGACCTGTTAACAAAGGTAGGAAATAGAAGCTAGGGGTTCTGGCAAAGAGAGGGGAACTCTGGGAGATAGGCATGAGAAGATTCAAACCAGACTCCAAGTAGACAGATTATGAAACTGAGGAAAGGTAACCAGCCATGTGGCAGACACAGAATAGAATAAACAGGCTGTATAAGTTATGAGCTAGTCAGGGAACAAGCCCTAATTTAAGGCCATAAGCCTTGTTAATAAATAATAAGCTTCCAAGCTGTGATTCAGGAACTGGGTGCAGGTGGAAAAGCTCATGGTAACATATAACATCCTAGGTTGTGAACTCAAAAACAGTGGAATGCTTTCTGAAGCTAGGTACAAGATTCGTGTGAATAGATGGCAGAGTTATACTGTGCTCATCTCTCAGGTCAAAAATGTCCTGCATCCAGACAGCAAATGCATTACAGAGACATTTGAATTTTAGGATTTAGGAGAAGGGCCTTCACTCTGACAGCACTATTTCCTGGAGAAGCACACTGGGTAGCAATAATTCAAAGCATGCAAGAATGCACGAGGCATCCAGGTAGCTCACACACCACTTCTGTCGATCAGCAAAGTAGTCTCCAATGGCATTGTGGGCTTGTTCAAGGAGACTGTCATCTGCGTCACCAGATCCAGTTTTCAGGAGTTGCAGTACTCTGAACCAGTCCCCTAATTTCAGTCTGAGACCAATAGCAAGGTCTCTACAAAATAAATAAATAAATAAATAAATAAATAAATAAATAGTATTCATTCACCAATTCATCATTAATCCACTCTATATTTGTCAGCTGCCTGCTCTGTGCTAAACACAGTTCTAGGTCTTTGCTTATGTCCAAGCACTCTGGAAATAGCCTGGCCAATACAATAAGAGGCAGTTGGGACAGAACAGAAGTTATAGTTTGAAGACGTGTTCTCTCAAAACCTCATGTTGAAACTTAATCCCATTCGTGGAAGCAGCAAGATATGATGCACTTGGGAAGTGACTAAGCCTCTTTTGTGATATGATTAACAGCTTCATGAGTAGGTCTCTGTGGACCAGACTGGCCTCAAACTCGCATTCGCCTGCCTCCGCCTTCTGAGTGCTAGAATTAAAGGCGTGGGCCAACACCTCCCAGCTCAGAAACAGCTTTTTACTCTGGTGGGTTTGTTTTTGTTGTTGTTGCTGCTGTTGTTGCTGTTGTTTTGTTTTATTGCTATGACAACAGTGCCTCAGCCTGGGTAATGTATGAAGGACAGAGGTGGTTGCTCGCAGTTCTGGAGGCTGGGAGTCCAAGGCTGAGGGTCTAGCAGACTTGATGTCTGCTAAGAGCCCCGTCCATGTGCTTCCAGGATGCTGCCTTGAATTTTCATGGGCAGAAGGGCAAAAGGACATCCCTTGTCAAGCAAACTAATTACCTTCTGAATAATTAGCTCTCTTTTGATTTTGATTTTATTTCTCTTTTGATTTTGATTTTATGATTCCCAAGAGAAGAAAATTAAATAACAAGCTCAGTAATTAAAATCCAAATTATGGCTATATAATAATTAATAAAAGTCTCCAGTCTCCACAGACCTAGCAACTTTTTTTCTTTACCAAATGAACAAAATCTTTGTTGTCATGATAAAAAAATCAAAATAGAGCTGAGGGGGGGGGGGGCGACTTAGCACCGGCCTGAAAGCCTGACATAGCTGCTGCATCTGTGACCCAGCACTGAGCCAGCCAGTCCCTGGCCAGCTAGTTTAGACAAAACTTCAAGCTCCAGGTACAATGAGAGGCCATGTCTCATTAAGATGGAGAACAGTAGTGAAAAACACCCAACACTGACCTCTAAGCTCCACAAATGCATACATGTGCAAGCACACAAACACACACACACACACACACAAAACCACTAAAAATAATAAAAAGCAGAGAAGAAAACTTCTTCCAATTTATAAAATATAAATTAATGAGGCATGGGAAATGCCCAGGTTGTATTCCAAAATGAAAAGTACTTTTTCTAAAAGAAATGGTACAATACATTCAGTCTGCTTCATTTATAAACAGGAACTGACAATACTTGGGGGTGGCTGCCTTCATAATTTACCTTCTGTCCATATCTAGATACATCCTTTCGGCCTCTTCGAACCTGCCAAAGTAGGCAATAACTTCAGCCTGCTTCATTGACTCGCTCTGCAGATTGCCCAGGCGCTTCACAAACTTGATGCCTTGGTAATCCTTGCAGCGCACGAACGCTTGCTGGGCGGTGTACAAGTCCAGCTTCTGGAGGGCAGCTTCAGCCAACAGGCGCCTTCATTTAAAAAGACCCAGAAAACCTATTACACATGACTAATAAACAAGGCTTGTATAGGATTCAATTAGTAAAACATGGTTAAAAAAAAAAAAAAAAACTTCTGGTGAATTCTAGTAAAAATGACTAGCATGTGCAAATATTTTTTCATGTAACATACTCATACTGAGGACTGGCATATGAAAAGCAGGTTTCTAGAGTTGAAGAAGAAAAGCAAAAAGAGATACCAGGACGCTAGCATGGGAACAGAGGATGACAGAGTTGGGGCTTTAAAAGCATACACCTGATGTATGCTTTTGGGGGATGTTGGGGTTCTTTAAAATACCAAAGTCGGGGGTGTGGGTTGTCCTCTATGAACTGAGACGCATCTTCAATTCCAACTTTCTCAATCAATGCTCGGCTATCTCGCAGAGACCGGATCTCAAAGTTCATTATGTAATCCTTGCTAGGGTGCTCTGGGTTCTGAAAGTGAAGGTGAAACAGGGAAGTCAGAAGAACGCCTACAGTCTCTGTCTTCCCTGCAGCTAAACTAAACTAACTAGCATCACACTGTGAGTAGAACAAAGAAAAAGAAATTCCCACGTTCGGGTCTGAAGAGTTATTTGGAAAACACAGAAATGGAGTCTGCCATGGGCAATCAGGCTTCCTACACAGAGGTGCCCACAACAGCATGAAGGGTCCCTTAGTTTTTCTCTCAACTCCATTTCCCCACAAGGTGTAATTCTTTTCTCCACAATCCTACCCTGCCTTCCCTAGAGCAGAAAACCCACATTCAGCCACTTCCACTTCCTCAACCTTCCATCTACTCTTACCCACAGAAGATGGTACTGTGGCTTCATGGCTACTGAGCAAGAGATGGGAGAAAGGAGGGCGCCATCACCACTTACTACCCTAACCCAGAATGCTCACCAAAACAACACAACTCAAGGTCTGTCTCTCCGGAGGGAGCCACAGGCCAAAGAAAAGAAACAAGCAGGCACAATCAATTCACCAGTGCCCACACATCCACGCAATGAAGGAAAGAACCACTTAAAACAGTTAGAACCCATGTGAAGAGCAGTAGTGGGTGGGTCCTAGAGAGCAAAGAGTGGCAAGCAACTAGCCCCTTCTTACTCCTTACTCAGCACCAGGACAAAGTCTGAAATCCTTAGGAGACTCTTGAGGACCAAGCAGGAATTAGCAAGGAAGGAGTGTGAGGTTTGGGTTCAAACACACCCTTGTAAATGTCATTGTTCCCCATGTGACAGAGCTTTCCCCATCTACAATGGAGGTGTGCACAGTATTTACAGGCATGGGTACAAGGAAGGCCACAGGCCAATCCAACACCTCGGATAAAGGCACTTTGGTGAATGCTAATTTCAGTTTTCATTTGTATTTCTTCTTTAGTCATCCAACAAACTTCTCAAGTTCTTCTTTGACCATACATGCAGCATTGAAGCTAAATGCTTCCTGGGTCCATGACGCTCCAAAGAGAAGTAGAACCTCCCATCTTCTTTAATTTAGTAAGCTTTGCATGTAGTCAGCCAAGTAGATAAGGCGAGTTCAACTCTCCACCGCACATTTAACCCTTCTCAGCACCAATACTGGGTACTCTTTTCCCTAAGACTCGATCCATACAAAACTGCCCAGTGTGTGACAGTCTCATAGCACATCTAACCACTGTAAATTACAGTTTCTAAAATACTTTACCCAAGTCAATACAAGAAACAGTTACAAAACCAATGGCACAACATTCTAGAACTTAATGCAATAAGCAATCAACGATGGCCCTTTCAAGTGTTTTAGTCTTTTACAATTTCATACATAAATAATCTTGCAAGTAAAGGAGACTCAGATTTCTCAATGATGCAGCCACTGCTACATCCATTACCTCTCCTATGAGGGATAAAGCTTATACAACTAAAAGATTCATCTAAATTATGAACTCCTGTTCAGAAAAAAATATAGCAAAAATATTAATAACTTTGGAATTCATTTATGCATAATATTAAACAGTTTGAAATTAGAGTTATAAAACAAAGTAAAATGTCCTAAATCTTGACATCAAAAGAATTATATAAAGCTACCAAGAAGAGAGAGAGAGAGGGAGAAGGAGGGGGGAGAGGGGAAATGTGAGGGGGGGGAAGAGAGAGAGAGGGAGGTGAAGAAAATCTAGGACTATCATTTTTAGAATGGAAAGTCTATTAAACATTAGATGTAGTTGAAATGGTAACAACTGGGCCAGCAAAGTGCTTCGGTGGATGAAGGAGCTGTCTGACCATCCCTGCAGCACACGTAGTAGAAGGAGAAAACCGACTCCCACAAGTTGCCCTTGGATTTCCATGTGTGCACTGCAACACAGGTCAGCGGGCGTACATACACAGACACATGAATAAATGGAATTTAAAAGAATTGTTGGTGAAAATGGAGGATAAAAAATGCTAGCAATTCTTCCTAACCCAGGAAGTGATATGTTCGTGATTTTTTTTTTAAAGGTTACTACCTAAGAGTCTAGAATTCCTCGTTTGAATCCTTTATTTTCAGATTCTTTGATTAAAATGAAAACCAATAGAGAAGCGTGCTTGGGACAGTGGTGCTCATCTGAATACTTGATCTCTGTCCACTCATCCCAGCCCCTGACTCTGTCTTCACACTTCTCAGTGACAGCTGGGAGGACACACTCTGATGTTCAGGCAAGGTTAATGATTAAAATTGCTGCCCAGTAGAATTTCTACTAGTTTTTAAAATGTTGTTTTCAGATTGATTTTCTACATTGATTTAATTCTATATAGCAACCACACTTTTTAAAACATAAAGTCATTATTCATTTTTCAAATAGACATAAATACACTGGCTAAAAATTACTAATACAGCACACCCGTGCTAGACGAAGAGGACTCCAGAAGCTGTCAAAGTATGCACATCAGCCACTTCAGATGGAGTCTACCCACTTCCAACTCTGTTTCAAAAGGGCATTGGATAATAAATAATAAAAGATGCACCTATTGAAAGAATTTCTAAATTATACCTGGAAAAACAATTGCTTATAAATCTCAGCCTAATTAACCATTATATTATTTGTGAATACACTTGAGAAAGCTGATGGCAAGGTGTGTTCTTACTGTATACATGTAAATTGTCTGGCCTCTGCCTTCCATAACTGGACTGTGAAAGGATGGATGCATGCATGTACCCATGAGTGGAGAGAAGAATGTACGTGGAGGGAAGGGCTGTCGCAAAGGATTTGGTATCTTTATTATATCTCTTTTACATCTGAATAGTCTTTTGCATTTCTGGGAGCGTGTCTCTGATTTCAGTTCACTGGTCTATCATCAGCCTATGACTCATAAGTCACTGTTCTGAGTTTGAAATGATGGATTACTCAATCAAGCATTCTAGTCAGTGTACTTTGTTTCTGTTTCAACATCTAAATAAATCCTTTATATTAAAGCAATATTTTAAAATTTTTTAAAAGGGGGGGGCATTGGAGAAAATACACCTTCTAATGAGTTCCCAACACCTAAAACTTGAACGGAGCAAAGATAACGGATAAAAAGATGCTCTTCTTACACATGCAAGGATAATGGGGGGAAGGGCTACTTTGTGATGTTCCTGTATGTGAGTAAAAAGCAAGAAACAAGCTTACTATATCACAGACCATGTACCTGAAACACAGGAAAGATCGCTCTCTTTACCGTGCAGAAGTAAGGTTAACTTGCTATCCGTACAGAAGAACCCACCAGTCAAACGTGGCATTCCTCAGGTGCAACACCCTAAAACTTCATTCTAGTATTTGCTGACAGCTTTTGAGCTTCACCCTTCTCCCCACTTCTGCCCCACATGCAGCAGACTCATTAGGAAGCCCAGGTGTTTCCTTCTTCACGGGCACCCAGACTTTCAAAGACCATCAGCCCTGACCTCTGGGAACCAAAGCATAAGTAAGGAATGAGTAAGGCTGGACCTGAGGCCCAGCTGACTCTGGGGCCTACTCCCAGCTGGGCCACAGCACTGCCTGGTGCACACAGGAGGGTCAGTCAAGGCAGCAGCAGAAACGGAGGCCGTGTTGTTGGTAGTTACCTTCAGTATCTCATCCAACAGAACAGATTTAATTTCTAAGTCCTCAAAGCTACAGATATATCCAGAGGTCTGGATGGGTTCCTTTAAAGAGAAAAAAAATGAGAATTATGTCTCATCGTACAAACATGCCCCCCCTCAAGGAATCCTTATTTTAAACAACCCACGTCAAAACTTGCAATCAAACAAGAAACCCTGAAAGTCAGTAATGCCATCTGCCCATCACCTAAACAGTTACCATGCTGCTACACACGCCGCTCATTTCTGTGGTGTCAGATTTCAACTCTTCTATACATTTCTCCAAAAGAGAATGATGCTCTCTTACCTGACCATACTATGAATTTAATTCTTAGTAAATATGGTACACATTGTATTTGGATCCAATTAATTACATCTACCACACAAATCCCATAGCAAACCAAAAGTCTGCCCTCTATGTACCTGATACACTGCCTACATAAGATTTATTTGCTAACATGTAAATATATGGATGTTACATGTATGTCTCTTATCCTATAGATGAAACAACAGCAGAAAAAACATGTAGGATCAGCACATTATAAGGTAAAGTAGCTGCTCTACATCGTTAGCATTATATATATATATATATGTATATATACATAATATTATATAAGCCAAAATAAATATAATGCCAACTACCTAGTATCTCCAAGAATACTAAGGAAAAAACAGGGATAATAGTGTCTAGTAATGGAAATCATCACATTTTCATTTTTTATAATATGTAAGTATGGATAATTATTCTATACTAATATATAATTAGGATAAAAGAAAGACACCAAAACGATGAAAATAAAAGGTAAAAGTTCACAAGTTGAGTTCAATATGCCTAAGATTGATGCATAGTAAACATATCTAATGGGGTTTCAAATATGTTTTTTTCTTTGAAAAATCACGAGTTCTTAGTTAAAAATCAAATTATATGAGAAAGCTTATAAAAATCTTTTAATTATCTTAAAAAATGTGATTGTATTGCATAAGATGGATAATGCGTTTTTATGAGTAACAAGCATACATAAACAGAGCCAGGCCTGGCAGTTCACACTGTAATCCCAGCTCACGAGAGGTGGAAGCAGGAAGATTACAAATTAAGAGGCAGGCCTTTGTTATACAGCATGACCCTGTCCCAGAAAAACAAGGCCACACATGCACACACAGGATCACAACGAAACCTAATTTGAAAAGAAGACTATGTCGAGATGTTTCTCATAGAGTCTTTTGTGTGTTTTGATTAATTTGAAATGATCATATAAATCAAATATACTTATGCAAACATGTTTATCACAAAAAATTCACTTCAATTAAATACAACAAAGAAAAATGGTTAAAAGATGACCATCACCCCAAAAAATAAAGTTTGAAAATGTAAAGCATCCTTTAACTTTGTAATTCTTCATCACGGGGTACCTTAGGGTGTCTGTTCTAAGTAACAGACAACGATGCAGAAAACATGTAACCTGGATTCTAAAATTACTGCTTTAATAAAAGGTTCTTTAAATGATGGGGAAACAGAGAAGGGGAGAAGGGAAAGGAGAAGGAGGAGGAGAGCGAAGAGTTTTCAAAGTGGTTTATAAATGTTGGCCTACAAGTAATGTGCAAAAAGTTTTGAGTCACTCATCCTCCGAAACACTCATCTTCTGCTTGAATTATATTCTGGTTTCCTTTCTGTTTGAGGTAGTAAACACTGCGAGAAA
>JADRCD010242645.1:0-11834 GCA_019843815.1 Montemys delectorum
AATTCAAAACCAGCCTGAGCGTCTTCCTCTCGGTCCCATAATGAACTCGAGTTGGAAGAGGCGAGTCCGGTCTCAGAATGGAGGGTCAGGATCCAAAGGAACCAGAGCAGCCGAGGAAGCTGTTTATTGGTGGTCTGAGCTTTGAAACCACAGGTGATAGCTTAAGAGAACATTCTGAGAAATGGGGCACACTAACAGACTGTGTGGTAATGAGAGATCCTCAAACAAAACGTTCCAGAGGCTTTGGTTTTGTGACCTACTCTTGTGTTGAAGAGGTGGATGCTGCAATGTGTTCTCGGCCACACAAGGTTGATGGGCGTGTGTTGTGGAACCAAAGAGAGCAGCTTCTAGAGAGGATTCTGTAAAGCCTGGTGCCCATTTAACGGTGAAGAAAATCTTTGTTGGTGGTATTAAAGAGGATACAGAAGAATATAATCTGAGAGACTACTTTGAAAAGTATGGCAAGATTGAAACCATAGAAGTTATGGAAGACAGGCAGAGTGGGAAAAAGAGAGGATTTGCTTTTGTAACTTTTGATGATCATGACACAGTTGATAAAATTGTTGTTCAGAAATACCACATTATTAATGGGCATAATTGTGAAGTGAAAAAGGCACTTTCTAAACAAGAGATGCAGTCTGCTGGATCACAGAGAGGTCGTGGAGGTGGATCTGGCAACTTTATGGGCCGTGGAGGAAACTTTGGAGTAGGTGGAGGAAACTTAGGTCGTGGAGGAAACTTTGGTGAAAGAGGAGGCTGTGGTGGTGGAGGTAGTGGCAGCAGAGGTAGCTATGGAGGTGGTGATGGTGGATATAATGGATTTGGAGGGGATGGTGGCAACTATGGTGGTGGTCCTGGCTACAGTAGTAGAGGAGGTTATGGAGGTGGTGGACCGGGATATGGAAACCAAGGTAGTGGATATGGTGGTGGAGGAGGAGGATATGATGGTTACAATGAAGGAGGAAATTTTGGTGGAGGTGACTATGGTGGTGGTGGGAACTATAATGACTTTGGAAATTATAGTGGACAGCAACAATCAAATTATGGACCCATGAAGGGAGGCAGTTTTGGTGGAAGAAGCTCAGGCAGTCCCTATGGTGGTGGTTATGGATCTGGAGGTGGAAGTGGTGGATATGGTAGCAGAAGGTTTTAAAATAAAACAGAAACGGCTACAGTTCTTAGCAGGAGAGAGAGCGAGGAGTTGTCAGGAAAGCTGCAGGTTACTTTGAGACAGTCGTCCCAAATGCATTAGAGGAACTGTAAAAATCTGCCACAGAAGGAACGATGATCCATAGTCAGAAAAGTTACTGCAGCTTAAACAGGAACCCTTCTTGTTCAGGATTGTCATAGCCACAGTTTGCAAAAAGTGCAGCTATTGATTAATGCAATGTAGTGTCAATTAGATGTACATTCCTGAGGTCTTTTATCTGTTGTAGCTTTGTCTTTTTCTTTTTCTTTTCATTACATCAGGTATATTGCCCTGTAAATTGTGGTAGTGGTACCAGGAATAAAAAATTAAGGAATTTAAAAAACAAAACAAAACAAAACAAAACAAAACCAGCCTGAGCTACACAGTGAGGCTGTCTTGGAAAAGAAAGAAAAAGGGAAAAAAGAAAGCATGCATCCTGGTGGGTAGTGTTAAAAATGACGCTGACGACGACGACAACACCGACAAAGACGACGACACCAACGACGACGATGACAACGACGCCGACGACGATGGTGATGATATGAACCAAGGAACTGTTGTTATGTTCAAGCTCCCAATCTTATTAAGACATACTCCAGGGCTTGGAATGAGTGAGGCTCACTTGGTAGACTATTGCCTGGCAAGCACAAAGCCCTGGGTTTGGTCCCCAGCACTATATAAACTGGCAATGTGGTACATTCCCCACACTAGAGGCAGGGGCATCAAAGTTCAAGGTCACCGTGGCTGCATGAGTTCAAGGCAGCCTGAGATACATGAGACAAAACAAATCTAAGAAATGCTTCATGGTCCACATTTTTAACCACAATCAAACAACAAGCAAAGACAGACAGACAGAGAGACAGACAGACAGACAGACAGATGCATGCTGGGGTGGGGGACAGTTTAATGGTCAAGTGGCAGTTTTGAATCCTAACATGGCAAAAGTCAAGAAGGAACACAGAAATGCTGTCTTCATCAGTTTTAGAAGCTAAACCCAAAACAGCTTCTTCAGAAGGTAGCTGGGCCTGGAGCACTTGCTGCCCCCACGAACCTTACTGCCATCTCTTTGTCTCTTTCAATGTTACTAATTAGAGTTTTCTCTCCCTACCCACCCATCCTCAAAAATACTGGAGGGTGGGTATGCTAGTGAAATGGCTCAGTGGTTAAGAGCTGGCTACTCTGATTCCCAGTATCCACAGAGGCTCACAACCACCTTTACCTCCAGTCCCAGGGGATCCAACACCCTCTTCTGGCCTCTGTGACCACTGCATGCATGTGGGACACTACATGTAGGCAAAACATCCACACATGTAACAAACAAACAAACAAATAAATAAATAAATAAATAAATTTGGATATGTAAATACATATGTTGTGCCCAACTACATTTTTAAAAGTAATGCCTATACTTTTCTTATAAAGTAATACATTCTAATTAAAAATAAAACTTAAAAAACACAAAAAGTAGAACTGCTCAAAATTTTGTGACCTATAAAAAGTTCTCTCAATACTCTGGCATTGTTGTTAATTATAGATTAACTTTCAGTTTTTATTGCTACAAAGGATATTTCCTGACTAAAAATAAGTATTTTATAAATAACCCAATACCAAAAACTAAAACTTGGAATACTTACTGGAAGCAACTTATGGTTTTCTGGAAGTGAATTGGCAAGATTCTCGAGCCCCTCATAATCTTCTAGCATGTAATAGCATTCGGCTAAGCGCTCCTGGTTCCTGCCTTTTACATAATATTGTACAGCATTCAGCCTATAGGTGAAAAGAAAACTTCACAATCAGTATGCAAGTCTCAGATAAACAAGAACTTCCATAAAATTATCCTTTCATTAGGATATATGTGTGTTACTTTATCATTTCGAGTTATACAATACTGAAGGGGGTGGTTCTGATGCTAAGCTCCTGTTCCCCAATTGGTTCTTGATCTGTCAGTAAAGGTGAGTTGCTGTGTGGAAGGTTCATGCTGGACTTCCAGGCCCTGGAAGGCAGGCAGGGAAGAGAACCAAGAAACCATGTGAGATCTCGAAACCGAGTGGTCACACAGCCTGCTCCTACAGGCAGGTGGTCGAAGAGTTTAGCAACTGAAGGTTAGGGCAGATGGGGGAGATGGAGATAAGAAATTGATAAAGGCATGCTTTTCTAGGTGGGAGATAGCAGCACCCAGCAATTGTGCCAAAAAGGCAAGTAGGAAAGGAGCAAACTGTGTGTCTTTTGTCCAAGGATTCAAAGGAAGTGGAATGGGGGCTGGTAGGCCACCTTCCAAAGTAAAGGTGGCTAGAGGGTGAAACTATACGAAACACAATACTTTAAAAATACACAATTTTTAAGATCTAAAGAAAATGAAGTACCTGATATTCTTTGAATGCTCTCACATATACAGTATCATATAAGTACTTGTTTCACTGACATAAATAAGCATATTGATCCCAATGAAAACTTAAGAATAAAGCAATGCTTTCTGAAAACAATCTATAACAAAACAATATAAAATAATTTACTATGATCAAAAATAAATCATATATAACTGTAGAGAGAATCTCTTGTGTACTGTGTGGAAGCATCACCTTTCAATAAAACACTGATGACCTGTTAACAAAGGTAGGAAATAGAAGCTAGGGGTTCTGGCAAAGAGAGGGGAACTCTGGGAGATAGGCATGAGAAGATTCAAACCAGACTCCAAGTAGACAGATTATGAAACTGAGGAAAGGTAACCAGCCATGTGGCAGACACAGAATAGAATAAACAGGCTGTATAAGTTATGAGCTAGTCAGGGAACAAGCCCTAATTTAAGGCCATAAGCCTTGTTAATAAATAATAAGCTTCCAAGCTGTGATTCAGGAACTGGGTGCAGGTGGAAAAGCTCATGGTAACATATAACATCCTAGGTTGTGAACTCAAAAACAGTGGAATGCTTTCTGAAGCTAGGTACAAGATTCATGTGAATAGATGGCAGAGTTATACTGTGCTCATCTCTCAGGTCAAAAATGTCCTGCATCCAGACAGCAAATGCATTACAGAGACATTTGAATTTTAGGATTTAGGAGAAGGGCCTTCACTCTGACAGCACTATTTCCTGGAGAAGCACGCTGGGTAGCAATAATTCAAAGCATGCAAGAATGCACGAGGCATCCAGGTAGCTCACACACCACTTCTGTCGATCAGCAAAGTAGTCTCCAATGGCATTGTGGGCTTGTTCAAGGAGACTGTCATCTGCATCACCAGATCCAGTTTTCAGGAGTTGCAGTACTCTGAACCAGTCCCCTAATTTCAGTCTGAGACCAATAGCGAGGTCTCTACAAAATAAATAAATAAATAAATAAATAAATAGTATTCATTCACCAATTCATCATTAATCCACTCTATATTTGTCAGCTGCCTGCTCTGTGCTAAACACAGTTCTAGGTCTTTGCTTATGTCCAAGCACTCTGGAAATAGCCTGGCCAATACAATAAGAGGCAGTTGGGACAGAACAGAAGTTATAGTTTGAAGACGTGTTCTCTCAAAACCTCATGTTGAAACAATCCCAATCGTGGAAGCAGCAAGATATGATGCACTTGGAAAGTGACTAAGCCTCTTTTGTGATATGATTAACAGCTTCATGAGTGGGTCTCTGTGGACCAGACTGGCCTCAAACTCGCATTCGCCTGCCTCCGCCTTCCGAGCACTAGAATTAAAGGCGTGCGCCAACACCTCCCAGCTCAGAAACAGCTTTTTACTCTGGTGGGTTTGTTTTTGTTGTTGTTGCTGCTGTTGTTGCTGTTGTTTTGTTTTATTGCTATGACAACAGTGCCTCAGCCTGGGTAATGTATGAAGGACAGAGGTGGTTGCTCGCAGTTCTGGAGGCTGGGAGTCCAAGGCTGAGGGTCTAGCAGACTTGATGTCTGCTAAGAGCCCCGTCCATGTGCTTCCAGGATGCTGCCTTGAATTTTCATGGGCAGAAGGGCAAAAGGACATCCCTTGTCAAGCAAACTAATTACCTTCTGAATAATTAGTTCTCTTTTGATTTTGATTTTATTTCTCTTTTGATTTTGATTTTATGATTCCCAAGAGAAGAAAATTAAATAACAAGCTCAGTAATTAAAACCCAAATTATGGCTATATAATAATTAATAAAAGTCTCCAGTCTCCACAGACCTAGCAACTTTTTTTCTTTACCAAATGAGCAAAATCTTTGTTGTCATGATTAACACATCAAAATAGAGCTGAGGGGGGGGGGGGCGACTTAGCACCGGCCTGAAAGCCTGACATAGCTGCTGCATCTGTGACCCAGCACTGAGCCAGCCAGTCCCTGGCCAGCTAGTTTAGACAAAACTTCAAGCTCCAGGTGCAATGAGAGGCCGTGTCTCATTAAGATGGAGAACAGTAGTGAAAAACACCCAACACTGACCTCTAAGCTCCACAAATGCATACATGTGCAAGCACACAAACACACACACACACACACACACACACACACACACACACAAAAACCACTAAAAATAATAAAAAGCAGAGAAGAAAACTTCTTCCAATTTATAAAATATAAATTAATGAGGCATGGGAAATGCCCAGGTTGTATTCCAAAATGAAAAGTACTTTTTCTAAAAGAAATGGTACAATACATTCAGTCTGCTTCATTTATAAACAGGAACTGACAATACTTGGGGGTGGCTGCCTTCATAATTTACCTTCTGTCCATATCTAGATACATCCTTTCGGCCTCTTCGAACCTGCCAAAGTAGGCAATAACTTCAGCCTGCTTCATTGACTCGCTCTGCAGATTGCCCAGGCGCTTCACAAACTTGATGCCTTGGTAATCCTTGCAGCGCACAAACGCTTGCTGGGCGGTGTACAAGTCCAGCTTCTGGAGGGCAGCTTCAGCCAACAGGCGCCTTCATTTAAAAAGACCCAGAAAACCTATTACACATGACTAATAAACAAGGCTTGTATAGGATTCAATTAGTAAAACATGGTTAAAAAAAAAAAAACTTCTGGTGAATTCCAGTAAAAATGACTAGCATGTGCAAATATTTTTTCATGTAACATACTTATACTGAGGACTGGCATATGAAAAGCAGGTTTCTAGAGTTGAAGAAGAAAAGCAAAAAGAGATACCAGGACGCTAGCGTGGGAACAGAGGATGACAGAGTTGGGGCTTTAAAAGCATACACCTGATGTATGCTTTTGGGGGATGTTGGGGTTCTTTAAAATACCAAAGTCGGGGGTGTGGGTTGTCCTCTATGAACTGAGACGCATCTTCAATTCCAACTTTCTCAATCAATGCTCGGCTATCTCGCAGAGACCGGATCTCAAAGTTCATTATGTAATCCTTGCTAGGGTGCTCTGGGTTCTGAAAGTGAAGGTGAGACAGGGAAGTCAGAAGAACGCCAATAGTCTCTGTCTTCCCTGCAGCTAAACTAACTAGCATCACACTGTGAGTAGAACAAAGAAAAAGAAATTCCCACATTCAGGTCTGAAGAGTTATTTGGAAAACACAGAAATGGAGTCTGCCATGGGCAATCAGGCTTCCTACACAGAGGTGCCCACAACAGCATGAAGGGTCCCTTAGTTTTTCTCTCAACTCCATTTCCCCACAAGGTGTAATTCTTTTCTCCACAATCCTACCCTGTCTTCCCTAGAGCAGAAAACCCACATTCAGCCACTTCCACTCCCTCAACCTTCCATCTACTCTTACCCACAGGAGATGGTACTGTGGCTTCATGGCTACTGAGCAAGAGATGGGAGAAAGGAGGGCACCATCACCACTTACTACCCTAACCCAGAATGCTCACCAAAACAACACAACTCAAGGTCTGTCTCTCCGGAGGGAGCCACAGGCCAAAGAAAAGAAACAAGCAGGCACAATCAATTTGCCAGTGCCCACACATCCACGCAATAAAGGAAAGAACCACTTAGAACAGTTAGAACCCATGTGAAGAGCAGTAGTGGGTGGGTCCTAGAGAGCAAAGAGTGGCAAGCAACTAGCCCCTTCTTACTCCTTACTCAGCACCAGGACAAAGTCTGAAATCCTTAGGAGACTCTTGAGGACCAAGCAGGAATTAGCAAGGAAGGAGTGTGAGGTTTGGGTTCAAACACACCCTTGTAAATGTCATTGTTCCCCATGTGACAGAGCTTTCCCCATCTACAACGGAGGTGTGCACAGTATTTACAGGCCTGGGTACAAGGAAGGCCACAGCCCAATCCAACACCTCGGATAAAGGCACTTTGGTGAATGCTAATTTCAGTTTTCATTTGTATTTCTTCTTTAGTCATCCAACAAACTTCTCAAGTTCTTCTTTGACCATACATGCAGCATTGAAGCTAAATGCTTCCTGGGTCCATGACGCTCCAAAGAGAAGTAGAACCTCCCATCTTCTTTAATTTAGTAAGCTTTGCATGTAGTCAGCCAAGTAGATAAGGCGAGTTCAACTCTCCACCGCACATTTAACCCTTCTCAGCACCAATACTGGGTACTCTTTTCCCTAAGATCCATACAAAACTGCCCAGTGTGTGACAGTCTCATAGCACATCTAACCACTGTAAATTATAGTTTCTAAAATACTTTACCCAAGTCAATACAAGAAACAGTTACAAAACCAATGGCACAACATTCTAGAACTTAATGCAATAAGCAATCAACGATGGCCCTTTCAAGTGTTTTAGTCTTTTACAATTTCATACATAAATAATCTTGCAAGTAAAGGAGACTCAGATTTCTCAATGATGCAGCCACTGCTACATCCATTACCTCTCCTATGAGGGATAAAGCTTATACAACTAAAAGATTCATCTAAATTATGAACTCCTGTTCAGAAAAAAATATAGCAAAAATATTAATAACTTTGGAATTCATTTATGCATAATATTAAACAGTTTGAAATTAGAGTTATAAAACAAAGTAAAATGTCCTAAATCTTGACATCAAAAGAATTATATAAAGCTACCAAGAAGAGAGAGAGAGAGGGAGAAGGAGGGGGGAGAGGGGAAATGTGAGGGGGGGGAAGAGAGAGAGAGGGAGGTGAAGAAAATCTAGGACTATCATTTTTAGAATGGAAAGTCTATTAAACATTAGATGTAGTTGAAATGGTAACAACTGGGCCAGCAAAGTGCTTCGGTGGATGAAGGAGCTGTCTGACCATCCCTGCAGCACACGTAGTAGAAGGAGAAAACCGACTCCCACAAGTTGCCCTTGGATTTCCATGTGTGCACTGCAACACAGGTCAGCGGGCGTACATACACAGACACATGAATAAATGGAATTTAAAAGAATTGTTGGTGAAAATGGAGGATAAAAAATGCTAGCAATTCTTCCTAACCCAGGAAGTGATATGTTCGTGATTTTTTTTTTAAAGGTTACTACCTAAGAGTCTAGAATTCCTCGTTTGAATCCTTTATTTTCAGATTCTTTGATTAAAATGAAAACCAATAGAGAAGCGTGCTTGGGACAATGGTGCTCATCTGAATACTTGATCTCTGTCCATTCATCCCAGCCCCTGACTCTGTCCTCACACTTCTCAGTGACAGCTGGGAGGACACACTCTGATGTTCAGGCAAGGTTAATGATTAAAATTGCTGCCCAGTAGAATTTCTACTAGTTTTTAAAATGTTGTTTTCAGATTGATTTTCTACATTGATTTAATTCTATATAGCAACCACACTTTTTAAAACATAAAGTCATTATTCATTTTTCAAATAGACATAAATACACTGGCTAAAAATTACTAATACAGCACACCCGTGCTAGACGAAGAGGACTCCAGAAGCTGTCAAAGCATGCACATCAGCCACTTCAGATGGAGTCTACCCACTTCCGACTCTGTTTCAAAAGGGCATTGGATAATAAATAATAAAAGATGCACCTATTGAAAGAATTTCTAAATTACACCTGGAAAAACAATTGCTCATAAATCTCAGCCTAATTAACCATTATATTATTTGTGAATACACTTGAGAAAGCTGATGGCAAGGTGTGTTCTTACTGTATACATGTAAATTGTCTGGCCTCTGCCTTCCATAACTGGACTGTGAAAGGATGGATGCATGCATGTACCCATGAGTGGAGAGAAGAATGTGCGTGGAGGGAAGGGCTGTCACAAAGGATTTGGTATCTTTATTATATCTCTTTTACATCTGAATAGTCTTTTGCATTTCTGGGAGCGTGTCTCTGATTTCAGTTCACTGGTCTATCATCAGCCTATGACTCATAAGTCACTGTTCTGAGTTTGAAATGATGGATTACCCAATCAAGCATTCTAGTCAGTGTACTTTGTTTCTGTTTCAACATCTAAATAAATCCTTTATATTAAAGCAATATTTTAAATTTTTTTTAAAAAAGGGGGGGGGGCATTGGAGAAAATACACCTTCTAACGAGTTCCCAACACCTAAAACTTGAACGGAGCAAAGATAACGGATAAAAAGATGCTCTTCTTACACATGCAAGGATAATGGGGGGAAGGGCTACTTTGTGATGTTCCTGTATGTGAGTAAAAAGCAAGAAACAAGCTCACTATATCACAGACCATGTACCTGAAACACAGGAAAGAGCGCTCTCTTTACCGTGCAGAAGTAAGGTTAACTTGCTATCCGTACAGAAGAACCCACCAGTCAAACGTGGCATTCCTCAGGTGCAACACCCTAAAACTTCATTCTAGTATTTGCTGACAGTTTTTGAGCTTCACCCTTCTCCCCACTTCTGCCCCACACGCAGCAGACTCATTAGGAAGCCCAGGTGTTTCCTTCTTCACGGGCACCCAGACTTTCAAAGACCATCAGCCCTGACCTCTGGGAACCAAAGCATAAGTAAGGAATGAGTAAGGCTGGACCTGAGGCCCAGCTGACTCTGGGGCCTACTCCCAGCTGGGCCACAGCACTGCCTGGTGCACACAGGAGGGTCAGTCAAGGCAGCAGCAGAAACGGAGGCCGTGTTGCTGGTAGTTACCTTCAGTATCTCATCCAACAGAACAGATTTAATTTCTAAGTCCTCAAAGCTACAGATATATCCAGAGGTCTGGATGGGTTCCTTTAAAGAGAAAAAAAATGAGAATTATGTCTCATCGTACAAACATGTCCCCCTCAAGGAATCCTTATTTTAAACAACCCACGTCAAAACTTGCAATCAAACAAGAAACCCTGAAAGTCAGTAATGCCATCTGCCCATCACCTAAACAGTTACCATGCTGCTACACACGCTGCTCATCTCTGCTGGTGTCAGATTTCAACTCTTCTATACATTTCTCCAAAAGAGAATGATGCTCTCTTACCTGACCATACTATGAATTTAATTCTTAGTAAATATGGTACACATTGTATTTGGATCCAATTAATTACATCTACCACACAAATCCCATAGCAAACCAAAAGTCTGCCCTCTATGTACCTGATACACTGCCTACATAAGATTTATTTGCCAACATGTAAATATATGGATGTTACATGTATGTCTCTTATCCTATAGATGAAACAACAGCAGAAAAAACATGTAGGATCAGCACATTATAAGGTAAAGTAGCTGCTCTACATCGTTAGCATTATATATATATATATATGTATATATACATAATATTATATAAGCCAAAATAAATATAATGCCAACTACCTAGTATCTCCAAGAATACTAAGGAAAAAACAGGGATAATAGTGTCTAGTAATGGAAATCATCACATTTTCATTTTTTATAATATGTAAGTATGGATAATTATTCTATACTAATATATAATTAGGATAAAAGAAAGACACCAAAACGATGAAAATAAAAGGTAAAAGTTCACAAGTTGAGTTCAATATGCCTAAGATTGATGCATAGTAAACATATCTAATGGGGTTTCAAATATGTTTTTTTCTTTGAAAAATCACGAGTTCTTAGTTAAAAATCAAATTATATGAGAAAGCTTATAAAAATCTTTTAATTATCTTAAAAAATGTGATTGTATTGCATAAGATGGATAATGCGTTTTTATGAGTAACAAGCATACATAAACAGAGCCAGGCCTGGCAGTTCACACTGTAATCCCAGCTCACGAGAGGTGGAAGCAGGAAGATTACAAATTAAGAGGCAGGCCTTTGTTATACAGCATGACCCTGTCCCAGAAAAACAAGGCCACACATGCACACACAGGATCACAACGAAACCTAATTTGAAAAGAAGACTATGTCGAGATGTTTCTCATAGAGTCTTTTGTGTGTTTTGATTAATTTGAAATGATCATATAAATCAAATATACTTGTGCAAACATGTTTATCACAAAAAATTCACTTCAATTAAATACAACAAAGAAAAATGGTTAAAAGATGACCATCACCCCAAAAAATAAAGTTTGAAAATGTAAAGCATCCTTTAACTTTGTAATTCTTCATCACGGGGTACCTTAGGGTGTCTGTTCTAAGTAACAGACAACGATGCAGAAAACATGTAACCTGGATTCTAAAATTACTGCTTTAATAAAAGGTTCTTTAAATGATGGGGAAACAGAGAAGGGGAGAAGGGAAAGGAGAAGGAGGAGGAGAGCGAAGAGTTTTCAAAGTGGTTTATAAATGTTGGCCTACAAGTAATGTGCAAAAAGTTTTGAGTCACTCATCCTCCGAAACACTCATCTTCTGCTTGAATTATATTCTGGTTTCCTTTCTGTTTGAGGTAGTAAACACTGCGAGAAA
>JADRCD010242649.1:0-11125 GCA_019843815.1 Montemys delectorum
AAAATTTTAGAAATTACAATAGCAAAGATTTTGGAGATTAGTGTTTTAAAAGTGCCAACATGTAACACCCGCAGATTCTTTAAGACAGTAGGAACTGTTGAAATACCACGCAGTCAAGTAGTTAGCCTTGGCACCGTGTTGCTTTCTTCCTCTCCAAAAAGAAAAGAAGGAAAGTATTAATTTGTTTGCACTTGCATTACAATGATCTAGCCCCAGAAAGGAACACAGTGTAATTAAAACAGTACCCAGTTGTCTTTATTCATTTAAATGTGTTTCTATAGCAATATGGAAGCTGTGTTTCCACTTTTAAATGCTAGTGATTCAGTGTAACCTTGGGTGGGCTCCTTCCTGTCCTGATTTTCTCCGGTGTTGACTGAGATTGATGGCCCAGCTCATGCTGTGCTTCGAAGATGATCAGACTAAATTAAATTAGATCTAGTGCAGCTGTGTGGCTGAAGGAGGCTCCGGGGGTGACTTCTCCAGTGTCCTCTGGACTCTAGCTTTATTGCACTAAACACTACAGCCCGCACTAGCAGCAAACGCTGGCTTAATCCACTGGCTTATTCTCAATGCCCGCAAATGGCTGCACCACCTCCGCAGATGGCCCATGAGGGCACAGCTTCTGCTTGGCAGTGATGGCTGGTGGTTTCCAGCCAGGCCCCGGAAGTTCAGGCTTAGTTTCTGAAAGCTAGTGGTGAGATGCAACCATGGTGTCCTGTGATTATTCCTGTGGAGCCAGCAGCCACACTGAGATCAGCCCACCCCAGGTCCTGCCTGGACATGTTCTGGATGCTTCTTTGAACACACTCGAATAATAAGATTTTATGTCTCTGACTACCAAAAGCACTTGAAGGTGATCTGGACTCAGCAGGCTGCATATTTTTCCAAACAAATGGTTGATCACTGATCCTTTTAGATTATATGTATATATATAAAGAGGATCAGGATCAGGGAGGGGAGAAATTGGAGAATGGAAGCAGTGAAGTTGGGCTCTTTTGTTAGGAACCTCAATACCTCAAGAGCAGAGCAGTATGCTGCACTGCTGGTCTGTGTGTTAGGAATTAGAGAGAAAAGCAGAACCAGGTCCCATGCACTAGTCACTGATGGTTTCTATTGGAGCTCGTGGTAACAAACACGGGGAAAAAACCCTATTCTTCTACATTATATTGAGACAGAGTCTAATGTGTATCTCAGGATGGACTGAAACTCACTCTGCATCTGAGGATGACCTTTATGCCTGGTCCTCCTGCCTCCACCTCCTGAGGGCTATGGTTATGGGCATGTGCCTCTCCCTCAGAATCCACTGCTTAGTGGTTCTCAGCCTATAGATCATAATCCCTTTGGGGTTCAAATGACCCTCCCACAGGAGTCACCTAAGACCATCAGAAAACACAGATATTTATATTATGATTCATACAAGTAGCAAAATTACAGTAGTGAAGTAGCAACAAAAAATAATTTTATGGTTGGGGGGGGGTGCGTCACCACAACATGAGGAACTGTGTTAAACGGTCCCAGGATTAGGAAGGTTGATGGTAGCAAGCACTCTATCCACTGAGCTACATCTTCAGATTCCAAAAGTGACCCCTCAGAATTCATCATCAACAGCTTGTCCTCTCACTTGGATTTGGTTTTGTCATTGTTGCTATTGTTGTAGTTTTTCTGGTACTCACAGTTGAACTCAGGACCCTAACCACATCAGGTCTCTACTAAGGTCCTACCCTCCATCCTTGTTCTTCTTCTTAAGTACTGAAGTCCCTAAAACATCAGCAGGGAAAAGAGAGTGAGATGTAAATTCTGTATGCGATCAGTCACTTCGCAGACTATGGGAGTTAGTTAACCATTCAGGCACCCAAGTCACTTCCTGCTTCTATACCGAGGGCACCAGTCATTGTTCCAGGGCATCTGTAAGGATGACGCATGGACACACAGCTACTTATTTTAGCTGGCATGGCTTGTGTACCTACTTTGTGCCTGAAGAGTCAGGCTTAAAGCATCTTCATTGACCGTTTGCTTCTCAGGACCCACGTGACTGCTGCACAGCATTGCTTGACAAAGTCCAGGTTCCTGCCTCCATCCCACCTCCGTGGTTCACCCTTCCTCCATTTAGCAGATTATGATCCTCAACCTCAATTCTGCATCTTTACTTTGATAAGAGAAGAGACAATCTACTGCTGCTTCCTCATACTGTGTTTTCCCCCAAATCCCGCCCCCTTCATCCTCCTCATCCTCCTCTTTCTCCTCATCTTCTCCCAACTAGCTCTCACCATCGCTCTAGTTAATTACATTTTCCATCACTTGGGGATTCTGAACCAATTTGCTATTCCTCTTCCTAGAATCCATCCCCAAGAGAATCACATCCCACATGTGAAACAAATTTAGTCATTGTGCAAACGAGTTCTATGGCCAACTTCCTAATGCAAAACCTAACAGAGGCCAAGGGCGGGACTGGGGAGTGAGGTCAGTGTGCCGGCTCTGTGGTACAGGGGAGAGGGGGAGAAGCTAAGATCCACACTTGATGCCTGGGCATCAAGCGTGCTCAGCTCCAGCCTTAGAGCACTTCCTGAGTTCTGTGGCCACAAGGAGCACACTTTCTGTCTATGAGGTCAGGAGACTGAGGCCAAATAAGACATGCTAAACAATGGGGCTGAGGCCACTGCTCACTCAGCCCTCCCAGATCCACAGCACATTTTACTAATTTGTCAGTCCATCCTTTCTTGTAGAGCCCAAGTTAGACTTAGCACTGTGGATAAACGACATCACACAATCCGAGCCAGCCTGGCAAACAGTTGCTTAGACATCTCTGAGTTATGATTGTAGTATCTCTCTGAGTCATGCGAAGATTCTTATTTTATGACGAGGATTTGTCTTGGTGGTTTCTAATTGATGAACATCACCAGAAACGAGCACCGTAGCTCCCTTAGATGCCAACAGTACACAGTTACAGTCCTATGACATCTCTATGCAAACTGTGGAGTGACCCTGCCAGCATATCATAGTCAGTCTTGACTGCATCCCACAGCTGGATGAAGCTTAGTGCCAGCCTTAAGGCTTGGGGCTTTGGGGCCCATCACTGACTTGCTGCAATTTTTCCAGAGCATATCCTATGAGTCTCATTTTTGCCATGGATAACTGACTAATTCCACAGTATCAAATCTTCCCCTACTTGCTAGCTTCTATGACTGCTGAAGCCTCCTGCCTGGTTTGTGAGTCCCGACCCTCTCTGTGAGATTCCCCAGCCCATGACCTTGACTTAACTCCATATCTGGCTCCAGTCATACTGGGACTTAGTGCCCCTTTACCCTGCCCAGGGCCTCTCAGTCAAAGCACCACCTCCCTTCAACTTCCCATCAGCCCTGAGCCATCCATTTCAAAAGCAGACTCTAAGCTGGGTCTCTCCAACTGTCTCTAGGATGTGAGTGGTACTCAGCTTTGGGTACTCACGAAACCATATCTTTTCTTTTCCTTCGGAGCCATGGAAGAACACACTCCCCACTACTAAACAAAAGCAAACAGCTCTCCCTTGTTTTCTAAATTGTTCTTCATAGATTTCTGGGGACCTTCATGATTCAGCCCATTTCATACCTTCCAGCACATCCCTTCTCTCCAGAAAGTCAGTACCTCTATGGTTCTTGAGAGCACATTCCCCTTGCTGGAATCACCTTTCCTTTATGAAGACCTGTCCATCTTAACCCTGTCCGTCTGTTCTTCACTAGTCATCTTATGATCCATCAACCCCACGGGCATTTCAGGTCTGTGTTTTTAACTAACATTTAGCTTTCACATCAATCCACTTAACCCCAAACCACATGTCACTTCATAGGAGACGCTGAGCTTCAGAGGGAAAGTCCTCTGAGGCTAAACACAGGTCATATGCCCTCACGGTGCTTCTCACTGGTGATGTCACAAGCCAGCGGGCACAGCCAACAAGACTGAGCTCCTCTTCCATGGCAAAGGTGCTTACAGGCTCTTCTCTTAGTAGAAAAATCCAAGGCCATGCTAGTACCGCCAAAAGTATTGTCAGGCTTCCGCAGAGGGGTTAATACAGAGAGTCAGGGGTCTTTTCTTGATTCATGGATCTGGGGTGCCACCTGGCAAAAATGCCGGGCCATGGGGACCTCATTTTCTGAACATAATCTGCAAAGGGTAGGATGAAGGCAGAAATGGGGCACCAACGCCTTCAGGGAGGTCTATCTAGCCACGGTGGTGGCTGAGAATTTCCTCCACCTCTTCCCTGGTTAGAGTCCAAATCTGCTTACCAAATATCTGGAAGCTCCAGCCAAAAGACCATTTGGCCTTGAAGACTCGTTTTTTTATCTTCAGGGATCTCCCTCCCCCAGGCCTCCACTTGGCCTGCCCTCATTGGAGGAACTGAACAAACACAGCGAAGCTTCGCTCCACCAGCTGCAGCCTTGGGCTTGCAGGCTATTTTGATGCCTGCTATGAATCAGAATGGAATTATGAATAATGTGTAGGAGGCTTGTTGTGTCTTGTTCCAGCCTTTCTTTAGCTCAGCTTTCCTTGTTCGGTTTCTCAAGTCCTCAAATGTCTGATTCTTTCAAAGGCTTCCGGGGTAGCAAGCATTACAGAGATTCCGGCTTCTCCCAGCTAACATCTCAGCAAGCCCTCCAATTTATTGTACCATATGTGGAAAAGGAAGGAAACAGGCAGGGCAGAGGCCAGCAAGGCATCTCTCTGACAAGCAGGCTAAGTGACCGTGTGTCCTAGCATGTTTTATACTGATATCCGAGGCCAAATGGGTTTCCACACTCATTTCTGCAGCCATTTGCATGCCCATCTTGCTCTCACACACAAACTTTGTATGGAAAGCAACTGTTAACAAAGTTTGGGGGAAGATGTTAAAATACATTTTCCTCAAAGAAAATAGGAAACAGCCAGGCTCCAAAGTGACAGGATCTTGTATAGATGATCATCTATGCATAATCAGACTCTACCTCGGGAAGTGTTTAAATAAAAGGGGAGAAGTACGCTCTCCTGAGACACCTCTAACTGAGGGCTGGATGCTCCGGAGAGAGCTTTCGGACAGGAGAGCCATCCCAGAGAGCTGCTTGTGTTTCCTCTGAGACAACCAGGTGAAAGCTCAAGGTACCTGGAAGAAAAATACAATTTACTGTTTGCTCTTCTTCTCTGAGGACCTTGCTTCCAGCCTGGGGTTCACAGTAATCCTGTGGAGTTGGGGGTGGGAAAGTGAAGCCTCCTGCTTGCTTGCAGGTGTGCTGGGAGTCTGAGCCAGGCAAAGTAGAAGAACAGGAAGCTCCTCTCAAAAGACTGAGCTTAAACACACCCATGGGTGAAAGAAAGGGAAATATACCCACCCATTTTCATTTCTGGGCCTCCACACTGGACTCTCACAGGCCCTGAGGAAGGATTGTGAATCAAGCTGATTAGCTAGTGTGAAATTCTCTTTCAATTCCCCCAAGCCTTAGGAGAGCCGTCTTCCTGTATTCTTGGAACGTCCACTAAGCCTTTTTAAAATCACGAGTCTCCCTTTGAAATGATAGCTGCAAGCAGTTACCTCTAAAACTGCATTAAACTTTATCTCCATTCAGTAAGACAGTTAGCGCCAGCCTTGTGAGTGTCATGGACTGCTGGTCCCACTCATTCCTGGGGTGCGAGCACGGGGGTGGGGGGGGGGGGGAAGGAGGCAGCCAGGCCAATGATGAAGCCTGGTTCTGGATGAGACCAGTATGTGAATCTGACTGGATCACTTTCTAGCCATTGTTGGGACATCTCTCCCCCTCTCCCCTCAGGGATTTCCTCCTATCTATAGCTGAGAAAATGATAGAAGCTCCATCAGGTGCCATTATAAGAACGAAATAGGGCTCTATGTTCTCTCCTAAGTAATTTTATATATACGATTGTACTCTGTTCTTCACAGTAAGCCTTTGAAGAAGGTCCTCCTGACACTCACACTTTAATGAGGAAACCCAAGATATGGAGTGGCTACTTGTCTGAGGTCACCACTCAGCCAGACTTCAAACCCAGAGTGTTTGACTCCAGGGCAACCCCTGAACACCCTGACTCTCCTCCCCAACCCCCTCTCTTTCTGGTTCATTATTAATATTCTGGTTGCTTTATTGATAGCTGTTAAAGCCAAGTGGATGGTGGGTGTTGGTGAACTCAGTTTTGTTGTTGTTGTTGTTGCTGTTGTTGTTGTTTTCATGAAGATACAGTGAGCACTCAGCCAAGTTACACTCATTCTCCTGGTGCTAGGGCGTGAAGAGGCAGGGGAGTCATGCAGGCTGTGTCTAAGGAACATTTGCTATCAAGAGGGAGGGAGGGGGAAGGAGGGAGAGAGGGAGGGGAGGAGGGAGGGAAGGAGGGTTGCAGGATGAAAAAGAACCAGGTATAAGGGGAGGGCAGAAGAAGGCAGAATTGGTGGAGACCAGAGAGAACGGAGAAGTAGTTAGCGGTGTGCTTTGAACCCACTGAAACAGTCCTATGTCTGTTCAGCTTTTGAGGTAAACTGAACAAGGCCCCAGGGACCTCCAATAGTGAGTCTAGTTCCTCAGCAAGATGTCTGAGAAGGCTTGGGTCCGCTACCCAGCCCTGCAGCCCGCCCTGTCTGCTCTGCACCACCATCTGCCTGAGAGGCAGGCTGTTGGCACTGAGTCTTCAAGAGCCCAAACGCTGCACTCAGGAGCCTAAGTTTTATTTCCTAATGAATGAAAATACCCACAATGCCCTCTGCTCTTTGGGGGTAGGAGGTAAGTCCTGCAGGTATCTCTCTATATGCACATACACACACACACACACACACACACACACACACACACACACACACACCCAGTAGTGGACAAGGCATCGGTGAACTATTTTTTTTTCTTTTATGCAAGCAGAGCAGCTGGATAGGCTCACCTGAAGCCCCTGCTATGTCCCACACATAAAAGGACCAAAGCCCTGGGCTAGTCTTCAGACTATAATTTAAGATAATTAAGTTTTTTTAAACCTAAATTACATTTTAACACTTCATAGCAGAGCTGTCAAGATCCTATCTATCAAAAAACTCTGTCAAGCAAACAAAAGGGGATAATTATATTTTCCAGACACATGCAGCCATCGCGCTGCAGTTTCTCGTTAAAGACTTCTGTTCCTTCACACTCTCGTTTTCAAATGTCCTTCATCTACTCCACCCACCCCTGGAGTCAGAGACTCCATACTCTTAAATAAAATAGTGGAAAGTATGCCAAGGCAGTGTAATGCTGTGGCAGGGTCACTCAGCAGCAAGGATTCTAGTTATAACCGTATCATTAGGAAAGCTCTCCTACTTGGTCCGGGCATCCTGCCTTGCAAATACATTCTCACTAGGGATGCAGAGAAGGCGAGCTTGCCACACTCCTGAAATGGGAAGAATGAAAGCCAAAAGCTTCCTACCTGAAGCTGAATTTGCTTTCGTCTCATTTCTGTGAGATAGTTTGGTCTAAGATCTCCTATGCAATATCCAGGGAATACTAAGGACCTGAATAGTTCATTCTTCTCGCCTCTCCCCTGAGCATTATAAAATAGTGATATTGGTTAAAAAAATGACCCTTACCTCAAGGTCTCCATGGTGGGTTATAAGTGGCTGAAGTTACTAAGCATAAGCATACCCAGAAGTGGGTAAGGAACGCATGCTGTGGCCAATCATGTATGGTATCTCTCAGCCACAGTAACCGGACACACTGGTCACATGACCTTAGTTGGTTCAGTCAGAATTGAGCTCCCAACTTCCGTTGGCTGGAAGAGAAAGATATTCCCTCCCTTTGGACATGTGGTAAGAGGACACTGATGGTACACAGCAGTCCTGGCTTGCCAAGGAGGGTTTGAGTGGAAGGTTAGAGTTGGGCCTCCTCCGTCTCCTGAGCCAGGAGAGGTGTGGAAAGCCAAGTCCTCAGTGACCTGAATATTGCTCTGAGGACAAATATAAAATTAGACGAAGGTAAAGCTAAGAGAGTGGCAGATATGTAGAGCAGGAGTCCCGGTTCATCTGGACCGTGACTGGTCCAACTGAACACTGACCCAATGCCGGAGTCAGTTGGCAGTCCACTGACTCTGAGAGTTGAGAGTAGTGCTCTTAGCTTTAGGATACCACAGGCCTTTCACACACTGATAGAGCCACGCTTCCTCTTTACATAAACACCTGAGCTCACATGGAATAGGATTGTCCGGGGCATGGACCCCAGGCTGAGATGCTCTTTCATAATGGCTAGGCATTGGGTTTTACCCTCCGTAAAATGATAATAGTAACTCCTACTCTGCAGAGATGTAAACATTACACAGACTTGTGGCTGTGGAAAAGTCAACATGATTATTTTCTCATTGGTTATAGCATTGAACAATTAAGACTGCTCCTCCAAGGAATCTAGAGTCAACACATCCCTTAATATCAGTGTCTGTGTAGTGTTAGGACACACACTGATGAACCCACGACTGACCTGGAAATATAAGGTAGTCGATCAAGGGTAGGTGTTAAATTGGGGAGAGGTAGGCAGGTGACAGCGTCCTTGTCGACAAGGCCCCTGGACAGTGTCCAGCAGCATTATGGGGTCCAATAAAAGGGAAGGATTTGACTCTTTTGGAGTGGATTGGGCTGAGTTCATTAACTGTGAAGGTTCTTGACAACAAGCTTAAAGGGGAATAAACATGATGGGTAGTTCCACACCTAACAGACTTTCAGAATTATTCACGTACAAATGACAGCAGTTTCCCACTCCTGCTCAGCAGTGACTCATTCGGCTGAGCCTTACAGGCCAAGCCCCCACCCCCACCCCACCCCACCCCACCACCCCGCCTGCAACCCCTTTCTCCCCTGCAAATCTTCCCTCACCCAAAGAGGCTCCCAGCTCTCATATTCCCTCAGACACACAACGCCCTCCTCAGATGCCCCTTTAGCACTGGGCAGAGCTAGGATGAACACCATCCTGTGACAGCCGCAGATTGGACTGGCCCATCCGCCGGGTCTTGGAGGGTGGACCGCTTCCAACATCTTGTGTTTCTTTTTACATCGAAATGTTCCTTTTTTCCATTCCAGTTTTCTTTCTAAGTAGGCCAGTCACAAATAAACACTTTCCTGAGAGCTAATGCAATCGCTCACTGCAGTTCCAGTGCTTGTGACAGTATGTAGGTGCCAAAGCAAGTCCCGATGACACGGCACAGCAAACTGACTTTCTCCCCACTGCCAAGCGGGCTGCAAGATCGGAGAGAGAGGAATTAGGTCTCACCCCACCCTATCAGCCCTGCTAAACCAATTTATTCCTGAGTGAGTCCCCCCTCCACCCCACCCCCGGAGTTCTGGACGGTGAAGTGAGGAGTCCCAGAAGCCCAGGGGGAAGGTTAAGAGCTGTTCTGACTTCCTGCATCTCTGCTGGGGTTGACTCAACCACAACAGTTCTGTTCCCAGCTCCAAATAACGGAGAGCATGGAGGCAAGGGGGAAAAAAAGTGCTGACAGGGCCCACGACGCCGCTATGCTGTGGTGAAGCCCTGCGCCAGCCTCGAATGTCTTATGTATGGAAAGGCAAGCAGATTCAGGCTTAGCTGGCAGAAGCACAGCCAAGCCACACTAAGGACAGTCATAGCACTGCGGAGGCCAAGGCTAGCTTACCAAGGAAAATGTTCATCATGGCTGAGGGAGAGAAGGGCGGACAGCTCACAGGGAGCAGCTGCAACATCGGAAGTACATCTCGAACCAAGACCTTGTGCCTGCAAGGCAAGCTCTGCACAGATAGAGCTGTCGTCTCTGCCAGTCGGCTTTGTTTTTACCGTGGGGTAACAGTTCTGCAAGTCTGGTTATTCTCACTTTTTGAAAGGGGAGAGTAGAACTGAGAGGTACTCGTGCCTCAAGCTAAAGACTGCTCACTCTCTTCCAGATACCAGTACCTAGGAACTAACTGGGCCGCAGGTGATTGCTAGCTTGCTCAGCTCTCAGAACCCTTCATTGCCAAGACCTTAGTCTGGAAACATCTTTCTGACCTAAGTGTCCCCCTCTCTTCTTATCCTGCTGTCCTCTCATTCATATTAATCCAGCCTTCACTGACTTTCTATTTTCTAGATTCTTCTCTGTCTCCTGATTCTAAGTCACTCTCTCATTTCTTTGGAATCCATCAGAATTTATTTAAAAGGAATTCCTCCCCAAGACTTGACATCGCTTTCACCCAGTCTGCCTCCTGTGGCTAGACTTAGACTCCTGTCCTTAGACTCCTGTGGCCATTCAGTTTGGGCTACCTTCATTCTTCTCTGACCTTAATGTCAAGGCGTGCCAGACAGGTTACCATTGCACACAGATTGCACCCCACACCTCCGTTTTTCTATTACCCTGGCTTTGCTTTTGTTTCTTACTGACAATTGTTCTTGTAATTTTCCACTACCCTAGAACCCTTCTGACACCATTATCCTCCTTAGACAAGTCTGTCTGGCCACCTTGCGTCTAAGGACAAGCTTGTCTCTTGCTGTGTTGGCATAAGGCCATTTCTTAAGAACTCTCTGTAACTCTTTACTCAAAGACTCTGTTTTCCACCCCAGTTTCACTCTCCTTTCAGTACCGACTTTTTATTTTTATTTATTTATTTTTAAATTAAAAAATTGTATTTACTTAGAAGCATTCAGAATGTCAACAAAACAACTGCATTTTTTTTTTTTTTGCAATTACAGAATGGTATTCATTTAACAGAACAATGATAGAGCTGTAATCTCTACCATATAAGCTGCATCAGAGACAACTGAAGATGAAAACAAAACAAAACAAAAGAAAAGAAAAAAACTAAATAACAAACCACTGTCCCCATATATAACTAATTTGTGCTGTGCACCAACAAGAACCTGCTTTAAATTTCCATGCCAATTTACTACCCCTAGACTGGACTAGGCAAAGTTAGTGGCTTATTGACAATACCACCAGGACAGGACTATCTAAAGACACATTCGGTAGTGTCTTAACTATACAAAAAAGACACTGTACAGTTTAAAACAAATCTTACACCACCTTACATTTCAATTCTTTTCTTTAAAAGGAGTCGTTGTGTACAGGGGGTTAAATGCTTTATAGACAAGGAAAAATACTGCACTAGAACTAACTTACTCATCATCATCATCATCATCATCATCATCATCATCATCATCATCATCAT
>JADRCD010242650.1:0-11150 GCA_019843815.1 Montemys delectorum
AAAATTTTAGAAATTACAATAGCAAAGATTTTGGAGATTAGTGTTTTTAAAGTGCCAACATGTAACACCCGCAGATTCTTTAAGACAGTAGGAACTGTTGAAATACCACGCAGTCAAGTAGTTAGCCTTGGCACCGTGTTGCTTTCTTCCTCTCCAAAAAGAAAAGAAGGAAAGTATTAATTTGTTTGCACTTGCATTACAATGATCTAGCCCCAGAAAGGAACACAGTGTAATTAAAACAGTACCCAGTTGTCTTTATTCATTTAAATGTGTTTCTATAGCAATATGGAAGCTGTGTTTCCACTTTTAAATGCTAGTGATTCAGTGTAACCTTGGGTGGGCTCCTTCCTGTCCTGATTTTCTCCGGTGTTGACTGAGATTGATGGCCCAGCTCATGCTGTGCTTCCAAGATGATCAGACTAAATTAAATTAGATCTAGTGCAGCTGTGTGGCTGAAGGAGGCTCCGGGGGTGACTTCTCCAGTGTCCTCTGGACTCTAGCTTTATTGCACTAAACACTACAGCCCGCACTAGCAGCAAACGCTAGCTTAATCCACTGGCTTATTCTCAATGCCCGCAAATGGCTGCACCACCTCCGCAGATGGCCCATGAGGGCACAGCTTCTGCTTGGCAGTGATGGCTGGTGGTTTCCAGCCAGGCCCCGGAAGTTCAGGCTTAGTTTCTGAAAGCTAGTGGTGAGATGCAACCATGGTGTCCTGTGATTATTCCTGTGGAGCCAGCAGCCACACTGAGATCAGCCCACCCCAGGTCCTGCCTGGACATGTTCTGGATGCCTCTTTGAACACACTCGAATAATAAGATTTTATGTCTCTGACTACCAAAAGCACTTGAAGGTGATCTGGACTCAGCAGGCTGCATATTTTTTCCAAACAAATGGTTGATCACTGATTCTTTTAAATTATATGTATATATATTATATGTATATATATTAAAGAGGATCAGGATCAGGGAGGGGAGAAATTGGAGAATGGAAGCAGTGAAGTTGGGCTCTTTTGTTAGGAACCTCAATACCTCAAGAGCAGAGCAGTATGCTGCACTGCTGGTCTGTGTGTTAGGAATTAGAGAGAAAAGCAGAACCAGGTCCCATGCACTAGTCACTGATGGTTTCTATTGGAGCGCATGGTAACAAACACGGGAAAAAACCCTATTCTTCTACATTATATTGAGACAGAGTCTAATGTGTATCTCAGGATGGACTGAAACTCACTCTGCATCTGAGGATGACCTTTATGCCTGGTCCTCCTGCCTCCACCTCCTGAGGGCTATGGTTATGGGCATGTGCCTCTCCCTCAGAATCCACTGCTTAGTGGTTCTCAGCCTATAGATCATAATCCCTTTGGGGTTCAAATGACCCTCCCACAGGAGTCACCTAAGACCATCAGAAAACACAGATATTTATATTATGATTCATACAAGTAGCAAAATTACAGTAGTGAAGTAGCAACAAAAAATAATTTTATGGTTGGGGGGGGGGTGCGTCACCACAACATGAGGAACTGTGTTAAACAGTCCCAGGATTAGGAAGGTTGATGGTAGCAAGCACTCTATCCACTGAGCTACATCTTCAGATTCCAAAAGTGACCCCTCAGAATTCATCATCAACGGCTTGTCCTCTCACTTGGATTTGGTTTTGTCATTGTTGCTATTGTTGTAGTTTTTCTGGTACTCACAGTTGAACTCAGGACCCTAACCACATCAGGTCTCTACTAAGGTCCTACCCTCCATCCTTGTTCTTCTTCTTAAGTACCGAAGTCCCTAAAACATCAGCAGGGAAAAGAGAGTGAGATTTAAATTCTGTATTCGATCAGTCACTTTGCAAACTATGGGAGTTAGTTAACAAGTCAGGCACCCAAGTCACTTCCTGCTTCTATACCGAGGGCACCAGTCATTGTTCCAGGGCATCTGTAAGGATGACACATGGACACACAGCTACTTATTTTAGCTGGCATGGCTTGTGTACCTACTTTGTGCCTGAAGAGTCAGGCTTAAAGCATCTTCATTGACCGTTTGCTTCTCAGGACCCACGTGACTGCTGCACAGCATTGCTTGACAAAGTCCAGGTTCCTCCCTCCATCCCACCTCCGTGGTTCACCCTTCCTCCATTCAGCAGATTATGACCCTCAACCTCAATTCTGCATCTTTACTTTGATAAGAGAAGAGACAATCTACTGCTGCTTCCTCATACTGTGTTTTCCCCCAAATCCCGCCCCCTTCATCCTCCTCATCCTCCTCTTTCTCCTCATCTTCTCCCAACTAGCTCTCACCATCGCTCTAGTTAATTACATTTTCCATCACTTGGGGATTCTGAACCAATTTGCTATTCCTCTTCCTAGAATCCATCCCCAAGAGAATCACATCCCACATGTGAAACAAATTTAGTCATTGTGCAAACGAGTTCTATGGCCAACTTCCTAATGCAAAACCTAACAGAGGCCAAGGGCGGGACTGGGGAGTGAGGTCAGTGTGCCGGCTCTGTGGTACAGGGGAGAGGGGGAGAAGCTAAGATCCACACTTGATGCCTGGGCATCAAGCGTGCTCAGCTCCAGCCTTAGAGCACTCCCTGAGTTCTGTGGCCACAAGGAGCACACTTTCTGTCTATGAGGTCAGGAGACTGAGGCCAAATAAGACATGCTAAACAATGGGGCTGAGGCCACTGCTCACTCAGCCCTCCCAGATCCACAGCACATTTTACTAATTTGTCAGTCCATCCTTTCTTGTAGAGCCCAAGTTAGACTTAGCACTGTGGATAAACGACATCACACAATCCGAGCCAGCCTGGCAAACAGTTGCTTAGACATCTCTGAGTTATGATTGTAGTATCTCTCTGAGTCATGCGAAGATTCTTATTTTATGACGAGGATTTGTCTTGGTGGTTTCTAATTGATGAACATCACCAGAAACGAGCACCGTAGCTCCCTTAGATGCCAACAGTACACAGTTACAGTCCTATGACATCTCTATGCAAACTGTGGAGTGACCTTGCCAGCATATCATAGTCGGTCTTGACTGCATCCCACAGCTGGATGAAGCTTAGTGCCAGCCTTAAGGCTTGGGGCTTTGGGGCCCATCACTGACTTGCTGCAATTTTTCCAGAGCATATCCTATGAGTCTCATTTTTGCCATGGATAACTGACTAATTCCACAGTATCAAATCTTCCCCTACTTGCTAGCTTCTATGACTGCTGAAGCCTCCTGCCTGGTTTGTGAGTCCCGACCCTCTCTGTGAGATTCCCCAGCCCATGACCTTGACTTAACTCCATATCTGGCTCCAGTCATACTGGGACTTAGTGCCCCTTTCCCCTGCCCAGGGCCTCTCAGTCAAAGCACCACCTCCCTTCAACTTCCCATCAGCTCTGAGCCATCCATTTCAAAAGCAGACTCTAAGCTGGGTCTCTCCAACTGTCTCTAGGATGTGAGTGGTACTCAGCTTTGGGTACTCACGAAACCATATCTTTTCTCTTCCTTCGGAGCCATGGAAGAACACACTCCCCACTACTAAACAAAAGCAAACAGCTCTCCCTTGTTTTCTAAATTGTTCTTCATAGATTTCTGGGGACCTTCATGATTCAGCCCATTTCATACCTTCCAGCACATCCCTTCTCTCCAGAGAGTCAGTACCTTTATGGTTCTTGAGAGCACACTCCCCTTGCTGGAATCACCTTTCCTTTATGAAGACCTGTCCATCTTAACCCTGTCCGTCTGTTCTTCACTAGTCATCTTATGATCCATCAACCCCACGGGCATTTCAGGTCTGTGTTTTTAACTAACATTTAGCTTTCACATCAATCCACTTAACCCCAAACCACATGTCACTTCATAGGAGACGCTGAGCTTCAGAGGGAAAGTCCTCTGAGGCTAAACACAGGTCATATGCCCTCACGGTGCTTCTCACTGGTGATGTCACAAGCCAGCGGGCACAGCCAACAAGACTGAGCTCCTCTTCCATGGCAAAGGTGCTTACAGGCTCTTCTCTTAGTAGAAAAATCCAAGGCCATGCTAGTACCGCCAAAAGTATTGTCAGGCTTCCGCAGAGGGGTTAATACAGAGAGTCAGGGGTCTTTTCTTGATTCATGGATCTGGGGTGCCACCTGGCAAAAATGCCGGGCCATGGGGACCTCATTTTCTGAACATAATCTGCAAAGGGTAGGATGAAGGCAGAAATGGGGCACCAACGCCTTCAGGGAGGTCTATCTAGCCACGGTGGTGGCTGAGAATTTCCTCCACCTCTTCCCTGGTTAGAGTCCAAATCTGCTTACCAAATATCTGGAAGCTCCAGCCAAAAGACCATTTGGCCTTGAAGACTCGTTTTTTTATCTTCAGGGATCTCCCTCCCCCAGGCCTCCACTTGGCCTGCCCTCATTGGAGGAACTGAACAAACACAGCGAAGCTTCGCTCCACCAGCTGCAGCCTTGGGCTTGCAGGCTATTTTGATGCCTGCTATGAATCAGAATGGAATTATGAATAATGTGTAGGAGGCTTGTTGTGTCTTGTTCCAGCCTTTCTTTAGCTCAGCTTTCCTTGTTCGGTTTCTCAAGTCCTCAAATGTCTGATTCTTTCAAAGGCTTCCGGGGTAGCAAGCATTACAGAGATTCCGGCTTCTCCCAGCTAACATCTCAGCAAGCCCTCCAATTTATTGTACCATATGTGGAAAAGGAAGGAAACAGGCAGGGCAGAGGCCAGCAAGGCATCTCTCTGACAAGCAGGCTAAGTGACCGTGTGTCCTAGCATGTTTTATACTGATATCCGAGGCCAAATGGGTTTCCACACTCATTTCTGCAGCCATTTGCATGCCCATCTTGCTCTCACACACAAACTTTGTATGGAAAGCAACTGTTAACAAAGTTTGGGGGGAGATGTTAAAATACATTTTCCTCAAAGAAAATAGGAAACAGCCAGGCTCCAAAGTGACAGGATCTTGTATAGATGATCATCTATGCATAATCAGACTCTACCTCGGGAAGTGTTTAAATAAAAGGGGAGAAGTACGCTCTCCTGAGACACCTCTAACTGAGGGTTGGATGCTCCGGAGAGAGCTTTTGGACAGGAGAGCCATCCCAGAGAGCTGCTTGTGTTTCCTCTGAGACAACCAGGTGAAAGCTCAAGGTACCTGGAAGAAAAATACAATTTACTGTTTGCTCTTCTTCTCTGAGGACCTTGCTTCCAGCCTGGAGTTCACAGTAATCCTATGGGGTTGGGGGTGGGAAAGTGAAGCCTCCTGCTTGCTTGCAGGTGTGCTGGGAGTCTGAGCCAGGCAAAGTAGAAGAACAGGAAGCTCCTCTCAAAAGACTGAGCTTAAACACACCCATGGGTGAAAGAAAGGGAAACATACCCACCCATTTTCGTTTCTGGGCCTCCACACTGGACTCTCACAGGCCCTGAGGAAGGATTGTGAATCAAGCTGATTAGCTAGTGTGAAATTCTCTTTCAATTCCCCCAAGCCTTAGGAGAGCCGTCTTCCTGTATTCTTGGAACGTCCACTAAGCCTTTTTAAAATCACGAGTCTCCCTTTGAAATGATAGCTGCAAGCAGTTACCTCTAAAACTGCATTAAACTTTATCTCCATTCAGTAAGAAATCAGAAGAGAAGAGCATCCACACAGTTAGCGCCAGCCTTGTGAGTGTCATGGACTGCTGGTCCCACTCATTCCTGGGGTGCGAGCACGGGGGTGGGGGGGTGGGGGAAGGAGGCAGCCAGGCCAATGATGAAGCCTGGTTCTGGATGAGACCAGTATGTGAATCTGACTGGATCACTTTCTAGCCATTGTTGGGACATCTCTCCCCCTCTCCCCTCAGGGATTTCCTCCTATCTATAGCTGAGAAAATGATAGAAGCTCCATCAGGTGCCATTATAAGAACGAAATAGGGCTCTATGTTCTCTCCTAAGTAATTTTATATATACGATTGTACTCTGTTCTTCACAGTAAGCCTTTGAAGAAGGTCCTCCTGACACTCACACTTTAATGAGGAAACCCAAGATATGGAGTGGCTACTTGTCTGAGGTCACCACTCAGCCAGACTTCAAACCCAGAGTGTTTGACTCCAGGGCAACCCCTGAACACCCTGACTCTCCTCCCCAACCCCCTCTCTTTCTGGTTCATTATTGATATTCTGGTTGCTTTATTGATAGCTGTTAAAGCCAAGTGGATGGTGGGTGTTGGTGAACTCAGTTTTGTTGTTGTTGTTGTTGCTGTTGTTGTTTTCATGAAGATACACTGAGCATTCAGCCAAGTTACACTCATTCTCCTGGTGCTAGGGCGTGAAGAGGCAGGGGAGTCATGCAGGCTGTGTCTAAGGAACATTTGCTATCAAGAGGGAGGGAGGGGGAAGGAGGGAGAGAGGGAGGGGAGGAGGGAGGAAGGGAGGCTTGCAGGATGAAAAAGAACCAGGTATAAGGGGAGGGCAGAAGAAGGCAGAATTGGTGGAGACCAGAGAGAACGGAGAAGTAGTTAGCGGTGTGCTTTGAACCCACTGAAACAGTCCTATGTCTGTTCAGCTTTTGAGATAAACTGAACAAGGCCCCAGGGACCTCCAATAGTGAGTCTAGTTCCTCAGTAAGATGTCTGGGAAGGCTTGGGTCCGCTACCCAGCCCTGCAGCCCGCCCTGTCTGCTCTGCACCACCATCTGCCTGAGAGGCAGGCTGTTGGCGCTGAGTCTTCAAGAGCCCAAACGCTGCACTCAGGAGCCTAAGTTTTATTTCCTAATGAATGAAAATACCCACAATGCCCTCTGCTCTTTGGGGGTGGGAGGTAAGTCCTGCAGGTATCTCTCTATATGCACACACACACACACACACACACACACACACACACACACCCAGTAGTGGACAAGGCATCGGTGAACTATTTTTTTTTCTTTTATGCAAGCAGAGCAGCTGGATAGGCTCACCTGAAGCCCCTGCTATGTCCCACACATAAAAGGACCAAAGCCCTGGGCTAGTCTTCAGACTATAATTTAAGATAATTAAGTTTTTTTAAACCTAAATTACATTTTAACACTTCATAGCAGAGCTGTCAAGATCCTATCTATCAAAAAACTCTGTCAAGCAAACAAAAGGGGATAATTATATTTTCCAGACACATGCAGCCATTGCGCTGCAGTTTCTCGTTAAAGACTTCTGTTCCTTCACACTCTCGTTTTCAAATGTCCTTCATCTACTCCACCCACCCCTGGAGTCAGAGACTCCATACTCTTAAATAAAATAGTGGAAAGTATGCCAAGGCAGTGTAATGCTGTGGCAGGGTCACTCAGCAGCAAGGATTCTAGTTATAACCGTATCATTAGGAAAGCTCTCCTACTTGGTCCGGGCATCCTGCCTTGCAAATACATTCTCACTAGGGATGCAGAGAAGGCGAGCTTGCCACACTCCTGAAATGGGAAGAATGAAAGCCAAAAGCTTCCTACCTGAAGCTGAATTTGCTTCGTCTCATTTCTGTGAGATAGTTTGGTCTAAGATCTCCTATGCGATATCCAGGGAATACTAAGGATCTGAATAGTTCATTCTTCTTGCCTCTCCCCTGAGCATTATAAAATAGTGATATTGGTTAAAAAAATGACCCTTACCTCAAGGTCTCCATGGTGGGTTATAAGTGGCTGAAGTTACTAAGCATAATCATACCCAGAAGTGGGTAAGGAACGCATGCTGTGGCCAATCACGTATGGTATCTCTCAGCCACAGTAACCGGACACACTGGTCACGTGACCCTAGTTGGTTCAGTCAGAATTGAACTCCCAACTTCCGTTGGCTGGAAGAGAAAGATATTCCCTCCCTTTGGAGATGTGGTAAGAGGACACTGATGGTACACAGCAGTCCTGGCTTGCCAAGGAGGGTTTGAGTGGAAGGTTAGAGTTGGGCCTCCTCCGTCTCCTGAGCCAGGAGAGGTGTGGAAAGCCAAGTCCTCAGGGACCTGAATATTGCTCTGAGGACAAATATAAAATTAGACGAAGGTAAAGCTAAGAGAGTGGCAGATATGTAGAGCAGGAGTCCTGGTTCATCTGAACCGTGACTGGTCCAACTGAACACTGACCCAATGCCGGAGTCAGTTGGCAGTCCACTGACTCTGAGAGTTGAGAGTAGTGCTCTTAGCTTTAGGATACCACAGGCCTTTCACACACTGATAGAGCCACGCTTCCTCTTTACATAAACACCTGAGCTCACATGGAATAGGATTGTCCGCGGCATGGACCCCAGGCTGAGATGCTCTTTCATAATGGCTAGGCATTGGGTTTTACCCTCCGTAAAATGATAATAGTAACTCCTACTCCGCAGAGATGTAAACATTACACAGACTTGTGGCTGTGGAAAAGTCAACATGATTATTTTCTCATTGGTTATAGCATTGAACAATTAAGACTGCTCCTCCAAGGAATCTAGAGTCAACACATCCCTTAATATCAGTGTCTGTGTAGTGTTAGGACACACACTGATGAACCCACGACTGACCTGGAAATATAAGGTAGTCGATCAAGGGTAGGTGTTAAATTGGGGAGAGGTAGGCAGGTGACAGCGTCCTTGTCGACAAGGCCCCTGGACAGTGTCCAGCAGCATTATGGGGTCCAATAAAAGGGAAGGATTTGACTCTTTTGGAGTGGATTGGGCTGAGTTCATTAACTGTGAAGGTTCTTGACAACAAGCTTAAAGGGGAATAAACATGATGGGTAGTTCCACACCTAACAGACTTTCAGAATTATTCACGTACAAATGACAGCAGTTTCCCACTCCTGCTCAGCAGTGACTCATTCGGCTGAGCCTTATAGGCCAAGCCCCCACCCCCACCCCACCCCACCCCACCACCCCGCCTGCAACCCCTTTCTCCCCTGCAAATCTTCCCTCACCCAAAGAGGCTCCCAGCTCTCATATTCCCTCAGACACACAACGCCCTCCTCAGATGCCCCTTTAGCACTGGGCAGAGCTAGGATGAACACCATTCTGTGACAGCCGCAGCTTGGACTGGCCCATCCGCCGGGTCTTGGAGGGTGGACCGCTTCCAACATCTTGTGTTTCTTTTTACATCGAAATGTTCCTTTTTTCCATTCCAGTTTTCTTTCTAAGTAGGCCAGTGACAAATAAACACTTTCCTGAGAGCTAATGCAATCGCTCACTGCAGTTCCAGTGCTTGTGACAGTATGTAGGTGCCAAAGCAAGTCCCGATGACACGGCACAGCAAACTGACTTTCTCCCCACTGCCAAGCGGGCTGCAAGATCGGAGAGAGAGGAATTAGGTCTCACCCCACCCTATCAGCCCTGCTAAACCAATTTATTCCTGAGTGAGTCCCCCCTCCACCCCACCCCCGGAGTTCTGGACGGTGAAGTGAGGAGTCCCAGAAGCCCAGGGGGAAGGTTAAGAGCTGTTCTGACTTCCTGCATCTCTGCTGGGGTTGACTCAACCACAACAGTTCTGTTCCCAGCTCCAAATAACGGAGAGCATGGAGGCAAGGGGGAAAAAAAGTGCTGACAGGGCCCACGACGCCGCTATGCTGTGGTGAAGCCCTGCGCCAGCCTCGAATGTCTTATGTATGGAAAGGCAAGCAGATTCAGGCTTAGCTGGCAGAAGCACAGCCAAGCCACACTAAGGACAGTCATAGCACTGCGGAGGCCAAGGCTAGCTTACCAAGGAAAATGTTCATCATGGCTGAGGGAGAGAAGGGCGGACAGCTCACAGGGAGCAGCTGCAACATCGGAAGTACATCTCGAACCAAGACCTTGTGCCTGCAAGGCAAGCTCTGCACAGATAGAGCTGTCGTCTCTGCCAGTCGGCTTTGTTTTTACCGTGGGGTAACAGTTCTGCAAGTCTGGTTATTCTCACTTTTTGAAAGGGGAGAGTAGAACTGAGAGGTACTCGTGCCTCAAGCTAAAGACTGCTCACTCTCTTCCAGATACCAGTACCTAGGAACTAACTGGGCCGCAGGTGATTGCTAGCTTGCTCAGCTCTCAGAACCCTTCATTGCCAAGACCTTAGTCTGGAAACATCTTTCTGACCTAAGTGTCCCCCTCTCTTCTTATCCTGCTGTCCTCTCATTCATATTAATCCAGCCTTCACTGACTTTCTATTTTCTAGATTCTTCTCTGTCTCCTGATTCTAAGTCACTCTCTCATTTCTTTGGAATCCATCAGAATTTATTTAAAAGGAATTCCTCCCCAAGACTTGACATCGCTTTCACCAAGTCTGCCTCCTGTGGCTAGACTTAGACTCCTGTCCTTAGACTCCTGTGGCCATTCAGTTTGGGCTACCTTCATTCTTCTCTGACCTTAATGTCAAGGCGTGCCAGACAGGTTACCATTGCACACAGATTGCACCCCACACCTCCGTTTTTCTATTACCCTGGCTTTGCTTTTGTTTCTTACTGACAATTGTTCTTGTAATTTTCCACTACCCTAGAACCCTTCTGACACCATTATCCTCCTTAGACATGTCTGTCTGGCCACCTTGCGTCTAAGGACAAGCTTGTCTCTTGCTGTGTTGGCATAAGGCCATTTCTTAAGAACTCTCTGTAACTCTTTACTCAAAGACTCTGTTTTCCACCCCAGTTTCACTCTCCTTTCAGTACCGACTTTTTATTTTTATTTATTTATTTTTAAATTAAAAAATTGTATTTACTTAGAAGCATTCAGAATGTCAACAAAACAACTGCATTTTTTTTTTTTTTGCAATTACAGAATGGTATTCATTTAACAGAACAATGATAGAGCTGTAATCTCTACCATATAAGCTGCATCAGAGACAACTGAAGATGAAAACAAAACAAAACAAAAGAAAAGAAAAAAACTAAATAACAAACCACTGTCCCCATATATAACTAATTTGTGCTGTGCACCAACAAGAACCTGCTTTAAATTTCCATGCCAATTTACTACCCCTAGACTGGACTAGGCAAAGTTAGTGGCTTATTGACAATACCACCAGGACAGGACTATCTAAAGACACATTCGGTAGTGTCTTAACTATACAAAAAAGACACTGTACAGTTTAAAACAAATCTTACACCACCTTACATTTCAATTCTTTTCTTTAAAAGGAGTCGTTGTGTACAGGGGGTTAAATGCTTTATAGACAAGGAAAAATACTGCACTAGAACTAACTTACTCATCATCATCATCATCATCATCATCATCATCATCATCATCATCATCAT
>JADRCD010242657.1:0-12117 GCA_019843815.1 Montemys delectorum
TATCAATTTGGAACATATGGCATGCTAAACAGATTTCAGTTATTTATTTGATTAACGGGGTAAATAAATAGGCTATGGATGTGGTTCCATTGGTAGAGTGTTTGTCTGACATGCATGTGGCTCTGGCTTACAGCCTCAGTACAACATGACTCAGGGATGATAGTTGGGAAGGTAGAGGCCGTGTGAACAGAAGTTCTAGGTCAGTCCAGGCTACATGAGCTACATGAGACCCTGTCTCCCTGAGTAAATAAATGCTTACCCCTAAAGAATTGTTTTCCTAATAACACAAAGAAGGTTTTGTGTTTTGGTTCCTTTAGCATGACCGTAAGTTTTTCCTCTGCCTTTGTAGTTCAGTGGTTCTCGATCTATGGGGAGAAAGGTGGAAGTAAAGGAGGGAAAGCAGGGAGGGTCAGTGAACACGAAGGGTCACCTGAGGGCCAAATGGAAACCTCATAGAGTAAAAGCTTCTTAAAATATATGCACATATGAAAGAATTTTTAAATGGAGTCACCAAATGATGAGGGAGAGGGGACCCAATCTCTTTTGACACCAAGTGAAACCTCCAGTGCCAGGAACGGCTATATCTAATGGAGTTTTGGTTAGAGGGGCCCCCAAACAACTCAGGCTATTGCCAAAGCTATTGGTCGTCCTCTACAAACTGACAGCAGCATCCCATTACTAAAGACAATACTCATAGATCTCACTGAACATAGAAAAGTTGAGCTGGTACCTAACGAGCTTTCACTGAGCTGACTAGTATGTACTGTCTGAGAAGGTACTTCTCACGCTCTCAGAAGAGAAAGGTAAATATCAGTCCAGCTACAAAACTTGTAATCTGCAATGGTGACTTCAGGCTACCCTGGTGCAAGAGTGTCCCAAAAGTCGTGGGAGTAACCAACCACTCTCTGCTTGGATTTAAGGCTCCCTCCTTGAGATGAAAACCACTCCTGACAGTGCCCAGGTGACCACAAATCTGAGACTAGACAGGCCATAGACCTAGCAGGAAGCCAAATATCATTGCTCTGTGTACTGGTTGGTTTTGTGTGTCAACGACACAGGCTGGAGTTATCTCAGAGAAAGGAGCTTCAGTTGGGGAAGTGCCTCCATGAGATCCAGATGTAGGTCATTTTCTGTGTTGGTGATCAAGGGGGAAGGGCCCCTTGTGGGTGGTGCCATCCGTGGGCTGGAAGTCTTGGGTTCTATAAAAACCGAAAGCTGTGCAAGCCAGGGGAAGCAAGCCAGTAAGGAACATCCCTCCGTGGCCTCTGCATCAACTTCTGCTTCCTGACCTGCTTGAGTTCCAGTCCTGACTTCCTTTGGTGATGAACAGCAATGGAAGTAAGCTAAATAAACCCTTTCCTCCCCAACTTGCCTCTTGGTCATGATGTTTGTGCAGGAATAGAAACCCTGACTCTGCCGGGCAGTGGTGGCACACGCCTTTAATCCCAGCACTTGGAAGGCAGAGGCAGGTGGATTTCTGAGTTCAAGGCCAGCCTGTTCTACAGAGTGAGTTCCAGGACAGCCAGGGCTACACAGAGAAACCCTGTCTTGAAAAACAAAAAAACAAAAAACAAAAAACAAAAAAAAAAAAAACAAGGAAAGAAAGAAAAAAACAAACATGACTCAGACACTCTGTCAAAGAAATATGGCAACAAAATATTTCTAACAATGTTCTCCTATTCCCATAGATCAGTATGTTGCTCAGCCATCACGGGAGAAGTGTCCTTATTCAGGAAATGGGAATGGATACAGAGATCCACAGCTAGACAATATACAGAGAGTAGAGACCTTGGAACATCCTGTTCAGAAAGGGATATTTGCATCAAATCCCTCCCCTTGGGGCTCAGGGGACTGTGCAAATGAGGCAGAAACATTGTAAGAAACAGGGGGAATGAATGCCACCTTAATGACTTAATAGGTAGCTCTCTAATCTCCAATGGATTTTAAAAAATGGGAAGGCCAGAAAGAAAGCTTATAATCAGAGAAGAGAATGATCCACAAATGTATACATATTACTCCATCTTTGCAGTAATTTATATCATCTACGTCATTTACTATTTGGACATCTAGCTCGTGTATCTTCTTCCCCAGTCTATCTAGGATCTAACATAGCCCCTGTGGAACTTGCCTGCTTATAGGCTCTACATACGCAGACCTGGACACGCGTACCCGTGAGAACCCCTGGGTGAGTTTACTCTGCTGCTGCATTATCCTAGGACAACTAGGTAAAGATCGAGCTATAAGGAAACCATAGGTTTTCCAGCTCCTGAAGGGACACTGACAGAGTTAGATGAAACCAAGATCAAAACTGAACCTTTTGGAATCTAAGGAAGATGCCTTGAGAGCACTGTTTCATCCTAGCGTCCTGCACAGCACCTCAGACTTAGAAGTCTCTCAATAAAAATCAGTGAGTGAATTCATAAACTTGCCTTGGGATCCTGTGATGATGGGGGATGAGTCTGATTTCCTGGGCATTTTCATTCTGAATGGACTAAGAGCTAAGCAACAGTTCAAATTCATGAATCTTCAGACTTGACCAAATCGGTCAGTTAGATGGTTTAGATCTGAACCCCTTCAACAGAACTGCTTCAGGGGCAGCAACAAGTACCAGCAAAGCCTGGTGGCCAGGTTGGAGGTCTGGAGGAGATTCAGAGCCTCCCCACCTTCCAAAGCTTACAGGAGCCACGACTTGGGGACCACTGCCCTCAACCCACAGCACAAGTTTTCTCCGCACTATTCCTCTCAATTCAGGGTCTTCAGATTTCCTCGCCATTGCCTCAAGAACTCAACCTACTCCACTTCAAATGTCTGTCCTCCAGAAGAAAGTATTTCAAAACCACTAAATTCTCCTTTTCTGAGCCAGCACTGTCATGCTTGAAGTTATTGTCTGTTGTTTTTAAAGTCCTGTATCAGCTCTCATGGCTTTGTATTTCAGAATTTCTCTCTGCAAACACACCTTTCATCAGTTTCTTTCCTCTTTTATTGGTTTTATTCTCAAATTGTTCCTTTGTGTACAATGTTTTCAGTGCAAATATGCGGTAGGTGGTGAAGAAGTTACATTTTCAATTATCTTATTTTTGTCTTTGTTTGATTCTCACGTGGTATGCATGACAGGTCCTGGTGTATAGATAGGGGGAAAAAAAAGACAGGTAGAAGGAAGTAACTCGTCAAAAAAAAAAATCAGGTAATTAGCTAAGTCAAGACTATGTTTCTCTATTCTAAAAATACAGGTGCATTCCTTACCACTCAGCTTAACTGAAAATTTAATCCAGAAGGGGAAAAAAAATCCTTCATTTGTAACCACAACTCACATACTCGGGTGTATTTAGGGAAAACAAATAACAAAAGTATTTTGCTGTTGTTGTTTTGTGCTTCACGGTTCTGGTTCCAAGTGGGAAGAGACAGCTCATAGAACACAAGGAAATGAATATTTGAAACCCTCACGTCCCCTGCACCGAGCTAGCACTGCTTAAAAACAGACGCTTGTACCAGGGTTTGTCTTCCGTTTCCCTAGCAGTGACAGCTCTTGCGTTTGTAGGCAGTGGCTCTGTGGTTCCTGCACAGCCTTTCCCTAAACAGCCCTGTGCCTCTGCTCCTCTGTAAAGTAGTGTTCGCTTTTTTGTGTGTTTGTTTGTTTTGTTTTGTATTTCCCTTACTGTGGCAAAGACAGAAAGAACTGGCTCTCAGAGAACTGGGAGAGTCACAGCACTGAGCGTGTAGGCTGAGACAACACAGCCAGGCACTGTGTGATGCAAAGTGCCCAGGGCTCTCTGGAACACACAAGAGCCAGGGACCTGCAGCCAAGCATTTGTTTGTGTGGGTATTAAATCAGAGTTGAAAGGATATAGCCTATTGTGTGACAGCTATAGAAAACCAAACCCTTCTACTGCATGACCCTTCCCCCAGCTGCTAAGGCTATATTGTTCATTTTAGAAAGAAAATTGTGCCATAATTTTTGAAACACCGAGTAGATATGTATCACACTGCATCTTCAGTTCCTACTCATTCACAGACTAAATGAGCTCCACCTAATGACCCTTAAAAGCCAAACTCTACTGAAAGTTTCTCACCTGCTATCCTCCAGGACGTGAAATCCCAAAGCCTGGTCAATTCTCTTAGCAGCTTGGCAGAAAGCTCTATGACGGTGGGCATTTTTTACAAAGGACACAAACTTGGCCTTTGAAACACGAAGATAAAAAAACAGATGGATTTTTATCTACTCATTAAATGTGAGGGGGAGGGGCCAAGTGATTTGTGTGTTTTGTAAATCTCTTTTGGAGCACAATAAACTGACAGTTGGGGGTTTCTTGTTTATTTGTTTGTTGTTTGTTTGTGCTTTGTATTGTTTTTTATCTTGTTTCGTTTCGTTTTGTTTTTTTTATTTTAGAAAAGCAGAAAACTAAATCAGCAATCATCTTTTCGGATGCCAGCTGACCTAGGATGGAGACTTGGTGCTAGATTTAAGAGGCTTTATTTACAGACAATTAAAAACCACATAAATTTAAATTGTCAAAGAAGAAATGGTTTCCAAAAGCTCCCGACAGCCAGGATAGCCCCTCCTCAGACCCGCGCAGGAAAGGCCCAGAGGCGAATACAAAGCCACCAACCCACAGGCCTGTGGAGTTGGCTAGGAAGTGAAGCCTGCTGTTTCTACTGCAAGCTTGTAGTAGAATGATTGCAGACTAAAGTCCTACATGGCTTCAGACGTGTATTCTTTGAGTGTTAAGTCCAATGGTGAAAAAGGGAGGGACCACCAAGGAGGATTTGGCTGCACCGAAGTAAACCTTGACAGGCTGAACGGCTGCCATTGAGGCTTTAGGCCATCGGTGCCTTTGAACTTTTGTGTTTTCTCCATTGCTCCCACCAAAGGATCTAGATTTAAAGGTCAGAAAGTGAGACAGAGCCCAAAGGACTCTAGGGTATTGAGTTTGAAATGCCTTCGTACTCTTATCTCTGCGTTTTACGTCTCATCAACCATAAGGCAAATGGATGCAAGCCTCGATACCAGGCATCTCTACAGGCCAAAGCCAACCCCAGAAAGCATCCTCGTGTGTTTGCAACACTATGTGATGCTGATGTTGATGAATAAGTAATGATGTTGTAGGTGTTGGTAACATTTATACACATCCCTGATTGGCTCCCACACAGGTGCTCCATGGAGGATGAGGTTTGCAAGCTGAAAATGGTCAGGAGCAATCCATGGTTTCAGGCTGTCCCTCACAGATGCACGGATCCTGCACCTGGGTTTGAAGTTGCCTTCATTTAGTTTCTCTGCAGAAAAGCCAGGCATGATGTTCAAACTGGGAGCACCTGTGTTTGTGGCCAACTTGGACAATTTTGTGGCCTGGATCTCTAAGATTCATTGCCTAAACTTAACAGGAAAACTTTTCTTTTTTTCTTGGAGGTTTGAAATTTGGGGCTAAAGATGGAGTTCTAAATATGGATGTGTCTCTTACTCCAGAGCCAAGCCTATGTAACCTGTCCTACGGCTTGTCCTCAGGATGCAAGCACTTGGGTGATAAAGGACAAATGTTAGTGAAAATTGGAAAAGACCGAAGCCAACTCATCGATTGAAATCTTTGTTTAAATCACAAGGCAAGTTTCCAGTCAGTCATGTGACATTTAGGCACCAGAATCAACTCTAATTTAATATAGTCTTATTCTATTTTTAAGTTAAAGGGAGAAATTGAGCACCAACTACAGCTAAATTAAAATTTGGAAGATTTTATTTTCTCTAACAAACCGACAACATTATTGATAGATTTTTTTCACTCTCCATTTAATTGGGTTAAGAACATTAAAAATTCTCCAGTTTAAAATAAGTCTTTTGCAACCGTAACTAATCTTTCATTCCCTGAGGTTTGGCCAGTGACAACTGGAGGCAAATCAAGAAGAATTTATCACTTGGAATCACAGCCACAAGACTCATTAAAAAAATTGCAGGGAGCACAATTAAATGGCATGTTCAGATTCTTCGGACTTGGCATTGGTAAAGCTAAGAGCTAAGACTGCATTATGTAAATCTATTGGTTGCTTTAACTTTTAGTCAAAAACAATATATGCTATTTTTCAAAATGCACTATTTTAATTTTTATCAAAGAAAAAATATGTGAGAAAAATGATATGCTTAGCTCTCTTCAAAGACAAAATAGAACCATCTCACCAAAATTCTGCTGATAAATTATATTGGCAAAAGCATTCTAAGAAACAGGCTCATTATTTACTCTTTATATCCAAGAACAGAGGGTGTCAGTCAAGTAATATTGTACTAAATAAATACTGTTTGTTTGAAATCATAAAGAGGCACACATGGATAAAAGCATTATGCTATTAATCATTTTTAAGAAATAATAACTGCAAAAAATCTTCAGATTATTACTTGTTTTATTTTTTATCAATTGGATAAGGATTTGATTTGAATTCTCCACCCTCTGGCACCAGGGAGATGACTGTTCTTTTCTTTAAACAAAGGATTATTCTTCCTCAAAAGGGGTTTGTCTAGTTCTTTTATTGTTTTATGTCACACAAGGGAAAAATGCGTTTGAGGCATCACTACTGAATTTAACAGGGACGAGTTTACTGCTATATAATCATTAGTCAATGCAGAAGCTGAAACCTTAAACAAAAGAAAACAAACTACAAACAGGCAAGCGTCCCCTGAAGGCACATCAGAACACCAGAGAGGGGCGGCATGGATTTCAAACAAGGTTGCCCAAGCATGTGCTAAATATTGCTGCTCTTGACTTTAAACTGCACACCAAGGAATACAGTTTCACCTTCTATTCTGCAGCAATACTGAGGAGCAGGGGGGCAGGGCTGACAAAGAGTTTAACAAATGCACTTTCCTCTGACTCTGTGGCAACTTTCTGAAAATTATATTTCAAACCGAATAAACTCTCTCAGTATAAAGAGTCTTGTCACAAAGCTATTAGAAAGGGATGCTGAAAATATGTCTCTCTCTCTCTCTCTCTCTCTCTCTCTGTCTGTCTGTCTGTCTCTCTCTCTCTCTCTCTCTCTCTCTCTCTCGCTCATCTTGGGCAGTGCTTTGTTATTTCAAAACCCCTACCACCATACACAGTGGCAGGTCTATAAAGTAACTCTTTCCTGTTAGAAACACTGAGAAAGTGTATCCACAAGAGGAGACTTGTACACATCGATCATTTCCACATAGGCTCCTAACAATGAGTTAAGTATTAGAAACTATTCATTTTTAGCGCCCAAACTAGGCTAGTCATGAAAACATTCCTGTGTGGGAAATAAACACAAGCAAGTGAAAGAAATGTCTGAACAACAGCAACAACAAAGAGTACCAAGAAAGTAACAATGACATTTGTCAAGAAAGAGGCAATGCATATGAATCTATTTCACAGGCAGGATCCCTTACACTGAGGGGAAACAGTGCATTTCTCAATAAAACAATCTTCTGGCTAAAAATAAATATTCATTCTAAAATAAGTCATTAAGTTATTGGCTTTGATTTCTGAGTTTTGTGTGTATGTGTTTTTTCCTAGCCTTCAGCCCAAGTCAGTTTGGTGTGTTTCAAAGCTGCTGATTAGAATAGAGATAATGTTCATCTCAGAAAATGGGAAATAAGCTACAATGGTGGCTGGTTATCTATTAAGAAATACAGGATTTCAGTAGGCCATGCTACTACATACGTGTGTGCTAGTTACACTGACTCGAGTCTCATTCTGTATTCCTTCCTCTGTTTCTCTCTCAACATAATTTTACTATTTTTAAAAAAATATTTTTCACATAACTATAGCTCAATCAGGTACTGTATAGCTAACATACCACTATATATCACTCTAAATTGGACTGATGTTCTTACATTCTGGTGTTTCATGACAAGAGGGCAGGGAAAAGGAATAGGTAAGATTTAATGCTATTGACTACTCTCCCAAATAAGCAGTGTAAAGCACTTGTTGAAAAGATAAAATGATTTTGGTGACAATTTCACTGATCACACTGGAAAACTTGGGTTTGGACTCCATATTAAAGCATCTTGCCCTCACTGATATTTTCTTGCTATTTGCATACATGAAAACATGTTGTATGTCCTGGGACATCACAACAAACACTGTCTATCCATTTGTGCTGGGTTTTCTCCCATTTGGTGGAATAATTATATGAAATTGTAGGACTGTGACTGAACAAGATGAATAAAGACATGTATATTTTATCAACTTATTATTGTAATTGATACTTTTTTTTCCCAAACCCAGGTTGAATTCATATGTTTCTAAAATCTCTACTTATTTCAGATTTTATCAAGCCCTGTATGGTTCCTGTTATAATCCTCAGGAGGAAGAACTGGGATCTCCATCATGTTCCCAAACAAATCCCTCTTACACATTCTCTCTCTCTCTCTCTCTCTCTCTCTCTCTCTCTCTCTCTCTCTCCCTCCCTCCCTCCCTCCTTCCCTCTCATACACACAAACACACACACAAACTCTCTCTCTCTCACACACACACACATAAGCTCTCTCATATAGACACACAAACTCTCTCTCATCACAAACTCTCTCTCACATACACACACACAAACACACACTCTCACACACACATAAACTCTCTCTCTCTCTCTCTCTCTCACACACACACACACACACACACACACACACACACACACACACCTACTTTGACTGGCTCAACGCTAGTTTTCTAAGCAAATGAAAGAGCCAATGAGTTGATGGATCCTGTGCCTAAATAAGGATGACTATCAAGAAATACAGGAAAAATAATTGAAGTTTAGAATGACTCATAAGAAGTAAAAGAAAATTTAAAATGTCTATATCATGTATTTTCCTGAAATAGTCAGTGATTACTAGTCGTTTGGATGTTTGGGGAGTTTTGATATGAAATCTCCTAGTAAAATTCATGTACAATTTAATATTAGCTAAGACAGTAATTTGATGAGAGTAAGGAAATGAAAGTGAGAACCACAGCCGGAAATGGTCATCTCTTTCTTTTTTTTCCTCGGATATCAGGATATTGGCATTGGGTGCAGACACACAAAAGATGGAGAGTTAATCAAGTGTCTGGGGGCTTACCTGCTCTAGACAAACACTGCAGTTAACCTCCCAGATTATATTTCCCTTCAACCTAGAGCTAGGGCTTTAACATCTTGGCTTGCCATAACTCCATTTTGTCTGTGCATGCATATTTATGTCATGGTGATACAATGTTTCATGTTTTCACAGAGACATGAAACACTGACTGTTTGCTTCTGTCTAGGGAAAAGTTACTTGTCATCCCCAAATAGAAATTATGTCACAGATAAGAGCAGATACAAACTTTTTGGTCAAAGTGCTTTTTCTTGTATATGCCAAATGTTCCCATTTTCAGTGTGCCCTTAAAAGACCACAAAAGCATTCTTTCATTGCTTGTAAAGCAGGGTCTTTTTTATATAACTTAATGATGTGGGATGGAAGATATTTCATCTTTTTTACAGTTATTTGACAGTGATGAATTTAATTCATTCTATCACATTGAATGATACATTTATATTCAGTATGTAGTTTAAAATTTCATAAATGATTAAAGTCCCTGTCGTTTTAATTATAATATGCAGAGAGCAGCCAGGACTTATTTGCAAAGAATAATGTACAAGTCAATAAATTTGGTGAGCACTACTGGCAACATATAAATAATGACTTCAAAAGTATAACTACCTGTAGTTGAAAACTAAATAACAAAGGTTCGTGTTTGGGATTTTATGAACTAGCTGCTCTAGCTTTCAGTAGAAACTCTTTGGAACTATAGCTTGCTTTATTACACTGAAAATACAATGGAATAACATTAAATTGCCAACTTTAACCTGCAGAAAGTCTAACTTTCAATAAATCAGTCCTACTCACAGCTTTGATCAGGGAGAGACCTTTGGGTACCTTGAACTTCATTAGCATCCTTTCAACTGAGAATTGACAGTGATAATATCAGGTCTTCTATATTACTGGTTCCAATATGCAGAAAGTCACCTTGTTCTCATCCCCAACTCTTTCCCAGAATGCACACATTAATTTACAGTTGTAGTCATTTCAACAAAAAGAAGAATCCATTTCAATCTATTTACTATTCTATTGAGGGAGAAGTTAATGAGTATCAGCAGTAGGCCCATCACTGCTATGACACTTGAAGGTATAGAAATGGAAAAACTCTTGGAACAAGATTATGCATACATACATACATACATACATACATACATACATACACACAGGTGGAGAAGAATAAAAGAAAGAAAGTAAAAACCGAGTTTCAGACAACCAGAATGTACTATAAGGTAACACAGAAATTCAAAGCCTGCCCCACACCTCTTGGAATTTCCATTCCATTCATTTTTTCTTACTTCTCTCTATCTCAGAATTCCAATTTACAAAGGAGAAATTAAAATATAAAGGCAAATGGTTTAGATTTGCTTATCTTCAGTCCTTGTTTATGTCTAGGAACACATATAAACTAATTACTTCATAGTTAGTTACTCAAATGGTCCAAGCTACTCCTTCTCCCTGGAGTATCTGAAACTAGTCCTTCAGAAATGGTCCACTGGAGAAGCAGCCACTCCTACTGCTCCCATAATCTTCATGCACAGTATCAGAGCATAGGCTTGCTTGATAAATATAGCCGACCCATCCTTCTACTAAGAGTATGATTTGGGTGTCATCTTATGAATAGACAAGAAAGGAGGTTAAACTCGGGCCTGACATCAATCGTGTCAGGGCAAGCCTAGTCATCATCCCTCAAGGTCTGTGCTGAGAACGGCAGACAGAAAAGAAGCTATAAGAGCGATCATGCGATCTGAAGCATCTGTGGCTGGATTCTGTGGTTCCGTGTCATGCAACAGCTTCCAAAGTCCTTGCAACTCGATTTGCAGGAAGCTTTATTTGTACTATGACTGAAGACTTGCATCTATGGTTTTAGTGCAACCAAATTTTTGAATTTTGGGGGGAAAAAAGGGAGGAAGGGAGGGAGGGAAGGAGGGTAGAAGGGATGGTGGACTTCAATCCTCCAACATAGAATTTCATACCCAGAGAGACCTTTCTGAGATTGTATACAGAAAGAGAAATATGCATGAGAAGGGCTGTCTCTGAGGAGCTCTCTCACATCTTCTCACACTCAACAGTTCCCCATCCCAGTCTTCTCTGCTCCAATCCTCCACCGGAAGAAGTCCTATACCCACCTTAGAACTGCAATGCCAAAGTGACTCTTAAATGGCCACCCTTAAGCCAGATCACTCAGAGGAAGCCTGACAGACTTCTCACTACATTGCCGCTGCAGGGCAGCAGCTTAATAAACGGCCACCTAGAATCTCTCAGGGTTAATAAGCCACCTGTCTTGAAAGTAGCAGTCATATTGGTCTTTGAAGCCTATCCCAATACTTAAACTCTTGATGAAGTTCAGCCTGTGCCAAAGGAACTTACTAACAAAGCCACTGAGTCAATTTAACCTAGGGAAACTGGACCCAGTAGACTAGGCTATCAGAGTTTTGTGTTGAGATAATTACTGCGCTAAAGAGAGCATATGGGCTGTCAGGGCTGGCACATGGCCTGCACCAGCTGTTACCTGGGCGCTTTGGAAAACCTACTGAACAGCATTTTGGACACAGCACAGCTCTATGTAAGTTTTCCAAGGCTTCTACTGGGAATTCTTCATAATAAATTTATTTCCTGTATAGGGAAGGATTGCACCCAGTAACATAACTGGAACAAGTGTGTAGAATTTTTCTGGCAGATAGAGCATCACTAGTTAAAAGGAGAAAAAAAAATGATCTGGGGTGTAAACATGCACAAGGCCTACAAAGCCAGGAATAACAGAAACAGTAGCTGCAATAGGTCTCTCCGTCTTAAAATTTTTAAAAGGTAGATTTAACGCATGGATAATTCCCTTTAAAACAACTGATATATATATAAGATGAGGAGTTTATGATGTCTATCCTAGTGCCAAGCACATAATAAATGTTAGCTACACTTCTATTGTTGTCATATGGCTAGTCCTACCTACTAGGCATATTCAGAGCTCCCAAAACTGCGGCCAAGTAAGACTTTCCCCTGCCTTGTGCTAGGGATCAATCCAGAGGCCTCCTGAGTGATAGACAGGTGCCCCGTATAGCCACAGCCTT
>JADRCD010242670.1:0-10000 GCA_019843815.1 Montemys delectorum
CAAGACTGAAAGTTGGTCTCCAGTAATGCCAACCACATCCTTACTGCGGTGACTACAGCTGGCAGAGCCTTTCCCTCTTCAAGCCTCTTCCATTCTCCTCATAGCTGATAGAGAGTGGACCACAATTAAACTGACAGAAATGATCGTGTGTTCACTCTTCAGCTGAATTTCAGTGATCAATACGTTTATAGGAGGCCGATTCACTCAATCGTGCTGCTTCCTGATTCCCTCATAGTTTTACCAAATTCATTCATAAGATGTGGATAATTACACTTGCCAATAATTGCAGACATTCATTGTTATTGGCTTAGTCATCAGACAAAAGCGAATGAGGACTGGGATGTAGCTCTGCGGTAGATCACTTACCTAGGAAATGTGAAGTCATATGTTCTGAGGCTCTGGATTGATTCCCAGCATAGCAAATAACAAATGGACAAACAAACAAACAATTCAAAACCTCTCCTAAGGAATACATTTTCCCTACTTGACAAACAGTTTGGCTTTGTCATTGTAGGTTTAATGCTGCTGTTGTTTGTCTGTCTTTTGCTTTCTTGCTTATTTAAGGGAGGTTTCTTATCTCGTCTGGTCTGGACTGAATTAATAACCCTTCTGCTTCGCCTTTCCAAGTGCCCAGTTTACAAGCGTGGACCACCATATCCTGTGCTCCAATATCACACCAGCAAGAACTGCCTTCATTTGTTCTGCTATTTGGGAAAGTGCTCATCTTGATCAATTGTCCCCCACACCTTAAAATGATTCCTGTCATTCATTTGTCTACCCACATACACAACACCCAGCTCTAATTCAGGGCAAAGGAAAAAAAGAGCCTTAGTTCACAAAAAGAAAGAAAAGTGAGAGACATAGGTCATAAGAAAGATGTGTCTGTAGCTTAGTGCAAACAATCAAAAAAATCAGAAGAATTAATCAAACATGGAAATCTAATTTATTGTTTTGTTTTGTTTTTTGAGACAGGGTTTCTCTGGATAGCCCTGGCTATCCTAGAACTCAGTCTGTAGACCAGGCTGGCCTCAAACTCAGAAATCTGCCTGCCTCTGCCTCCCAAGAAACCAGCAGGATGGCTCACCAATTAACAGCACCAACTGCTCTTCCAGAGGTTCTCAGTTCAATTCCCAGCAACCACATGGGGGCTTACAACTGCGACTCCAGCTCTAGCAGATCTGATATTCTCTCTTTTTTTTTTTTTTTTTCAGACTTGAGGACCTAATCCAGGGCCTTGCCGCTTGCTAGGCAAGTGCTCTACCACTGAGCTAAATCTCCAACTCCCTGATATTCTTATGTAGGCATACATGCAGGCAAATCACTAATACACATAAAAATAGGAAATCTAATTTTTAAAATATAAGAAACCAGGAGTGGAGGGTGTGCCTGGAGAGGTGACTCAGTAGTTAAGAGCACTGGATGCTCCTGAAGGATCCTGAGTTGGGTTCCCAGCACCCACATGGTGGTTCACAATCATTGGTAAAGAAATCTGATTCCGTCTTCTGATGTGCATGAAGACAGAGCACTCAAACACATGAAATAAATAAAGAAACCATTAGAATCCACAAGAAATTCCCATTAGTGTCTCCAAGAGAGCACACTATAACCATTAACCCGTTAAACCAGAAGAGGCTGTCATGACATACAGAAAACAACAGTTTAGGAGATTAGCAGTACAATCACCAAAAGAAAAAAAGGAAACAGAAGTCAAAAAAGACAGAGTGCAGAAAAAAATCTCCTGGAAAGCAGCCTCTTTCTCTCCCCCATTTCCCTTTCCCCCCTCTCCACATGGCCATGGCCAGCCTCTACTTCTCTACTCACTCTCTCTCTCTCTACCTTTCTCTACCTCTACTACCCTCTTAACTCCCCTCCCAATATCCTGAATAAACTCTATTCTATACTATACTGTCATGTGGCTGGTCCCTCAGGGGGAAGGGATGCCTCTGCATGGGCCCGCTGAGACAGCCCCTTCCCCCATTCCTTACCACACCCTCTCATAGAACATATCTTATACCCTTTATCTTTTTATAAACACATCAATAACTTGTGAAACCACCCAATCCCCATGTACACATTTACAAAACACTCCCATACCCTATGCTCAGGGAACATGTGGAAGAGGGGATAGAAAGATTGTAAGAGCCCGAGGATCAGGGAGTTTGCTGTGAGATTGCGTTGTCTGTAATGTCAGAAGCTGCACCTGCAAAGCCTCAACAACATGACTGTCCAGATGTGAGCTGAGCGGGATGATACCAACTGACCATGTCACACTGGCTGGAGAAAAGTGACACGTGCCTCAGCCTTACACGAAGAGCTGTAGGCAACTGAGGAAAGCTGGGAGTGGGAGACGTGAAAAATCATTTTTATTTTATTTATATGTGTGTGAGCATATGAACATATGCATGATTGGGCTCCCTCAGAATTACAGGTGATCCTGAGTTGCCTGTTATAGGCACTGGTCTTTATGGTTGATTGGCAAACACTATTTGTTTTGGGGTTTTGTTGTCATTTTTCTTTTTGAGGCAGGGTTTCTTTGTGTAGCCCCGGCTGTCGTGGGATTAACTTTGTAGACCAGGCTGTCCTCAAACTCACAGAGATCTACTTGTTTCTGCCTCCTAAATGCTGGGATTAAAGGTACATGCTACTACTACCTCTAGTAGTTGCTCAATCCCATGAGGCTGGGTGTTTCAGCTGGTCTTCTGTTTAAACTGGAGTACTGAAGAGGTAGGCTCCAATAGATGTGCTTGCAAGTAAGTGCAAGCAGGCAAAGAAGAAGAAGAAGCCTTCCTTCTTCCACTGTCCTTATGTAGGCCTCCAGCAGAAGGTACGGTCCAGATTAAAGGTGTGTACCACCACACCTGGACCTAAACTGTCCTTTACTTGGAACTTGCTGTTTAGGCTGGCCTTAAATTCAGAGATCGACTTGCCTTCTGGGATTAAAGGTAAGTACTACCTTGCTTGGGCCTAAGCTTTTCATGGCCACTATGCCTCAAGATCTAAATCAAAAGCCTGTGACTTCCAGCTTGAGGATCTGGATCCCAGGTGTGCCCTAGATTTCTGGATTGAAGTTCATTCCAGATATAATCAAGTTGACAACTGGGAGTAATAGCCGTCACGGCCCCATAATGTCTTTCTTATAGTGAAAAGTTAAGGCTTGCCTCAATTTTTTAGACTTGTCTAATGTTCTTTAAAAACAAAATAAAAAACTAGGGGACTGGAGAGATGATTCAGAAGTTGGAAGCACTGACTGCTCTTCCAGAGAACCTGGGTTCCATTCCCAGCACCCACATGGCAGCTCACAACCGTCTGTAACTCCAGTTCCAGGGGACCTGATGATCTCACACAAACATGCATTCAGGCAAAGCACCAATGTACATAAAATAAAAACAATAGATAGATTATTTAAAGAATATGAAAGTAGAACAGTTTATGATATGTTATAAATAATATACTAAGTAAATAATGAGATGTTTGAGCAGGTGAAGGCGCTTGCCATGCAAGCCTGGAGACCTGAGTTTGATCCTTGGAACTCATGTAAAAATGCAAGGCAAGAGCAGACTCTACAAAGTTGTCCTCTGACTCGTACATGTAAACTATGACACATACACTGCTAACATGCACATAATGTGAACACACACACACACACATTTTTTAAAACTTTTTATTGCTTCTTTGTGAGTTTCACATCGTGCACTTATTCATCTCTTCCCCCCCTGGTACCTACCCTCCACTTTTGCAACCTCTTCCTGAACGGAGAAAAACATTTGCTTGCAAATGTTCATTGCATTGAGTCGTTAGTCTGGTACAAGGCCTCTGGCTTCTGCTACACTATCAATGCTAGAGCCTCACTGGGACTCCCCTTGGCTACCTTGTTGTTGCTCTGTGTCCCTGAGATCCTGTAGTTTGGGATCTGGCCCCTTCACATGCTCCAGCAATTAATCAATTGTGTAGATGTTGGGATGGACCAATTCAAAGCCCCGAATCTGAGCCTAAGAGGTGTCTGAGCAGGTCGGCCCACCAGCACTCCCTCACCCACATCATCAGGGCAAGCTCTCCTGCCATGCCCTCACTGGCCCATCCAATGCCAATGCTCTCGCTATCGAGGAGCACAGCCAGCTCTCCCTCTCATGCCTTTGGGTCTGGCTAGCTCATCAATGACCACGTCATCATGGCCAACTCTACTGTGCTGACCAGGTAAGGTACAGAGACTGTTCTCCCAAGTGCTGCAGTAGGAGAGTGGCTGGTCTCACTCTCTGGCTCTCACCCTGATGGGTTGTGGTGGAGCTTGACCAGGGCCAGCTCTGTTCTGTTGCCAAGGGGAGGTATAGGGTCTCTTCTAAGCTCTCCTAAGTGTTGCAACCTGTGAGGGCTAGGGCCAGGCCAGTTCTCTCGTTTTCACGACCCTAAGATCAGCTCTTCTGCCTGCCATAGGGGATAAAGGTCAAGGGAGGGGAGAAGGACATTTTTCCCTCATCCTGGCCACTACCCCCACACAGTAGACAAGAGGCAAGGCTGGCTCTCCTTCACTTGCGATCTTGGGGCTGGCTCATCTGCACCCCCACATTCAAGGCCAGTTCTGTTGTGCTGTCCAGGCAAGGTGCAGGCTGGGTCTTCCTATACACTAAAAATTTTTATTAGTCCAGTAATATATCAAGGACTACTTTATATCATGACCTAGGAGGTTTTTACACAAAGAATTTGAAATAACTCCCATAAAGCTTTACTTAGATTTGGGACCAGTAGGTAAAGATACTTCCTGCCAAGCCTAAGGTACTTCCTGCCAAACCTAAGGTACTTCCTGCCAAGTCTAAGGTGCTTCCTGCCAAGCCTAAAGTGCTTCCTGCCAAGCCTAAAGTACTTCCTGCCAAGCCTAAAGTGCTTCCTGCCAAGCCTAAGGTACTTCCTGCTAAGTCTAAGGTGCTTCCTAACAAGCCTAAGGTACTTCCTGCTAAGTCTAAGGTGCTTCCTGCCAAGCCTAAGGTACTTTCTGCCAAGTCTAAGGTGCTTCCTGACAAGCCTAAGGTACTTCCTGCTAAGTCTAAGGTGCTTCCTGACAAGCCTAAAATCCAGGTTCAATCTCCTGGACCCACAGGATGGAGGAAGAGAAGTAAGTCCTATAAACTGTCCCCTGACCTCCACATGTATGCTCTGGCTCCTGTGTGTATGCATGTACATATAAACACACAGAGACACCCACACGATAAATGCACTTTAAAATTTACTTAAGTTTCTATTAGTAATTTATAGATAGGTGATGGACACTTAATTTAACTTCATTTTTGCCAACCTAGAAAAACCAATGGGGATAATAAAAATATTTACAGTAATATTAATAAGGAGGCCAGATAAAAGATAACAAGGTAACAGCTTGGTGCTTAGGATACGCTAACAATGGTGTTTCTGGTCAATCTTCAACTCCCTCCCCCACCAGAAAAAAAGTTTTTCTAGGTCCTGAGCAGTCCCGGATGGCTGACTGGGAGTTTAAAGATTTTATTTGAGCTTGGCGTGGTGATACATCTTGTGACCCTAGGACTCAGCAAGGCAAACCCAGAAAGATGGGGGAAGTATACGTCTAGATTGGACTAGATGGTGAACTCTAGGCTGCCAGGGCTACATAGGAGATACTGTTTGAAAAATACAAATGAATTTAGGGTTTTGTTTTGTTTTGTTTTGTTCAATTTAGTTTTAAAACCCTCAGATTTTGTTCACAATAGCAATGAAAAGTACTTAAGGTTAGGAATAAATTTAAATTTAAATCCCAGAGTTATGCTAATAAACTATGACTACAATAGGTTGCAGGAATTGGGGGCCTAAAGCAATAAGAAGGTATTCTGACTTATTTCAGAGGATTGGTCCTGAGTGAAGGATGCGTCTGCTGATTGGCTTCTCTTAGTGGCAGAGTGAAGGACACGTCTGCTGATTGGCTTCTCTTAGTGGCAATCTACACCACTCCACTTGTTTCCCATAGTTCTGTCAAGTCTCAGGATCCCTCGGCAGTGAGTACAGTTGTCCTCACGTTGCTCCCTTCTCTGCATCCCTGTGTCCTTTTCTGTCTCCCATTGGATTTAAGGACTATGCTAATCCTGTATAATCTAGCTTCCTCTAGCTACCTTAAATCTCTGCCTAAAGACCTTATTCCCAAATAAAAACACACGCAAGGATTTCAGTTAAAACTATACTTTGCAGGAACAGCATATACTTTCCTGCACACTTGACATGACCTGAGAAAAGAAAATTACTATGTTCCTGAAAGAGAGGATTTAACATTTTTTAAGTAAATCATTTTGTGATTGCTAAAAGTATACTACTAATAAAAGTTAGGTCAGGATTGTCATGGTTTGAATGTGAAATGTACCCCCACAGGCGCATATGTTTGAGCACTTGACCTCCAGATGGTGACATCGCTTGGAGAGATTGTAGAACTTACTGGTGGAGGTAGGTCACTGGAGGACAGCCTTTGATCTTTCTAGCCATGTCCCTTTACCTGTTTTCTGGTTACTGTGATATAAGGAATTGTTCTGGATCTCACTTCCTTATGTAGGGATGGAATATGGGGAAATGGAAACCAAAAGAAAAAATCAATTTACACATGGTGCTATCAGAAAATTCAGTTTATAAATATTTTTCATTGCTTTTAATATATAAGACTAGATTATATGCTGTTCTTTAGAGACATTCTTGAAGCAAAGGCACAGATCATTCTAAAGGACTCAAGAGATCAGCATGGAAATATCAGCCATGGACTGACTGTGTTTTCATGTTTTCAGAACAACACATGCACATTCAGGCAAGCAGAGACATTACACAATTAGAGTGTTGGTTTCACTAGTAAGAACTAAGAGTTCTGCTGGGTAGTGGTGGCATACGCCTTTAATCCCAGCACTTGGGAGGCAGAGGCAGGCAGATTTCTGGGTTCGAGGCCAGCCTGGTCTACAGAGTGAGTTCCAGGACAGCCAGGGCTATACAGAGAAACCCTGTCTCCAAAAAACAACAACAACAACAACAACAAAACAAAACAAAAACAAAAACTAAGAATTCTAAATTAATATGGATAGAATACTATAAGCTTAAAATGCATACAATTACATGGTATGATGACAGATGTGTTTGATCCCAGTACTCAGTAGGCAGAGGCAGGAAGATCTCTGAGAATTAGAAGCTAGCCTGCCCAATGGAGTGGTTCCAGGCCAGCCAGGGACTGTATAGTAGATTCTGTCTATAATAGGGATGGACAGACAGATAGACTGACAGACAGATAGAGCTGGAGAGATGGTTCAGTAGTTAAAAGCACTAGCAGCTTTTCTAGAGGAGCCGTATCCCATTCCTACCACCCACATGTCTGAGTGTTTGCCCATTGTGGTAGTTTGAATGAGAATGGTCCACATAGGCTCATAGATCTGAATGCTTGGTCACCAGCAAGTGGCACTATTTGAAAGGATTAGGAGATGTAGCCTTGTTAGAGGAGGCATGTAACTGTGGATGGGCTTTGGGGTTTCAGAAGTGCATACCAAGCCCATCTCCTTTTTTCCTGTTGTCTGTGGACTCTGAAATGGAACTCTCAGCTCCTCCAGCATTGTGTGTACCATGTCCTGCCAGGCTGAGAGTAGACTAAACCTCTGGAACTGTAAGCAAACCCCAAGTTAAATGCTTTTTTTTATATGGGTTGCCATGGGCATGGTGTCTCTTTACAGCAATAGGACATTGACGAAGATACCCACAATTTTAAAAGAATGGCCACAAAGCATGAATAAGTACCACATAAGATTACCATCCAAATGGCTGTTATACCTATGAAAAGAAGTCATGTTGGGCAATATGTGTTGGTATATACCTTTAATCCCACCATTATGGGGGCAGAGACAAGCAGGTCTCTATGAGTTTGAGGCTAGCTTGGTCTACATAGTAAGTTATAGGCCAGCCAAGGTTACTAGACAACAACAAGACTTTGTTTCACACACAAAAAAAATAAAAACAAAAAGAAAAGAAGTCATATCATTATTCACCAGGGAAATTAAAGCACAAGATGCCATTGGATATCCATGAGAATGTCTGAAATGTAAAAATATAGATAATAACAAAGAGGGAAGCACACAGAAGAAAAAAGTCTGTACAGCTGATATAACTTTGGAAAACTGTTTGATACTATCTGTTAAATCTAAATGAATCCGATGAGATTGCCTCATTGGTGCAGATGTTTGCTGCAAAGCATGACGACATGAGTTCAAGCTGATGAAAATAGAGAATGGTCTCTGGAAAGCTTTCCTCTGAAACACAAGCACTGTGGCACACACACACTAAATAAATGTATTTTAAAACAAACAAAAAGAACAAAACACACCTACTCAAGGACATGGCAACCTTTTCATTAACTGTGTTGAGGTTTAGTTGACAAAAACTGCATATCTTATAGTACACAATATGATGTGCTGCTATATGTGCACATCGTTGAGCAAGTACTACAATCAAGCAATGTAACATACTCATTACTTCACTTAATTAATAATGTGTGTTGAGAATGTTTTTGTTTGTTTGTTTGATTGGTTGGTTGGTTTTTCGAGACAGGGTTTCTCTGTGTAGCCCTGGCTGTCCTGGAACTCACTCTGTAGACCAGGCTGGCCTCGAACTCAGAAATCCGCCTGCCTCTGCCTCTCAAGTGCTGGGATTAAAGGCGTGTGCCACCACCACCCGGCGAGAAAGTTTAAGATCTACTATCCTAACAATGAAAACATGTTTTTCCTCATTCTTCAGAATTTCATACATGTATAACAGTGAAATATCATGGATACCCCGGTTTCCCTCCTCCAAATACTCTCAACACATTCTTCTCTCAACTTCATGCCTAAGTCCAATTAATGTTGTTCATATGTGCAGGACATAGGGCCACCTGTTGGAACACAGAACTCCTAGCCATAGCCACACACTCAAAAAAGAATAATTTGCGATAGCTCCTTAGTAAGAGGTGGGACCAAAAGAAGTTTTGAATGTATGACATTTTATTCCTAACTGTAGACACTGTTGTTCAGTAGATATGCAGAAGTCACTCACCATCCTGTCTAACTGAAACTCTGTAGCCTTCAGTTAACATAACATCTCCCTCATCCTCTGAGATCTCAAATGTCACCATTGTCTTTGTTCCCAGGAGTCTGGGGTCTTAGGATATTCATGTAACTGAATTCATGAGGTATTTGCCTTTCTATGCTTATTTCATTTAATATATTGTCCTCCAGGTTCAGCTGTCTTGTCTCAAACAGTGGAATTTCTATCTCCTTCTAGGCTTAATAATATCCCACTACATATACACGTGCCACATTTTCCACTGACAGATAAATGGGAAAAGAAGTAAGATTTCTGGGTTGCACGGAAGGTTCATATTTAACAATATTTGCTTATTTGAGGTGGGGTTTTGCTATGTAGCCCAGGGCACCTTTAAATTATTATGTAACCTGGCTGGTCTAAAACTTGCCAGTCCTCCTGTCCCCTCTCCCCCTCCCCCCCCCCCCCTCCTTCTCAGTGCTGGGATTTTGAAGTTTCTGTCACCTCCTACCACTATTTCCAAGTTAAAGAACCTCCATGTTGGAACATTGTTCAAGAATGGGGTGGTGCGAGGGCAATTCTGAGTGCTTGTGAGGAAACAAGAGCTTTGGGCCCTGAGTTTCTTCAAAAACCATAGAATTGTTTGGGAATGTGCTTCCAGGCCCCTTGCTGCTGTAGGGAATAGGAGTGAGTTTGCTTTAGATTATTCATTACTACTGGCTATTGTTACTTGTTTATGTGTCTCTGTGGAAAAGGACTTTTTTTTGCCATATGTGTCTCGTCTGCCACATGCAGCTGCTTACCCTTGTGATTGTTCCCTTTACTCATGTGACAATACTTAACCCTCAGAGTAAAAATTGTCTGATGCTCTGAATAAAGACTTCAGTCTGCCTCAGTTTTAGTCTCCGTTCTCCCCGGTTCACATTGTGTTTGGAGCAGTAAACACTTCAACACTGCTTACTTTGAT
>JADRCD010242673.1:0-13859 GCA_019843815.1 Montemys delectorum
CAAGACTGAAAGTTGGTCTCCAGTAATGCCAACCACATCCTTACTGCCGTGACTACAGCTGGCAGAGCCTTTCCCTCTTCAAGCCTCTTCCATTCTCCTCATAGCTGATAGAGAGTGGACCACAATTAAACTGACAGAAATGATCGTGTGTTCACTCTTCAGCTGAATTTCAGTGATCAATACGTTTATAGGAGGCCGATTCACTCAATCGTGCTGCTTCCTGATTCCTTCATAGTTTTACCAAATTCATTCATAAGATGTGGATAATTACACTTGCCAATAATTGCAGACATTCATTGTTATTGGCTTAGTCATCAGACAAAAGCGAATGAGGACTGGGATGTAGCTCTGCGGTAGATCACTTACCTAGGAAATGTGAAGTCATATGTTCTGAGGCTCTGGATTGATTCCCAGCATAGCAAATAACAAATGGACAAACAAACAAACAATTCAAAACCTCTCCTAAGGAATACATTTTCCCTACTTGACAAACAGTTTGGCTTTGTCATTGTAGGTTTAATGCTGCTGTTGTTTGTCTGTCTTTTGCTTTCTTGCTTATTTAAGGGAGGTTTCTTATCTCGTCTGGTCTGGACTGAATTAATAACCCTTCTGCTTCGCCTTTCCAAGTGCCCAGTTTACAAGCGTGGACCACCATATCCTGTGCTCCAATATCACACCAGCAAGAACTGCCTTCATTTGTTCTGCTATTTGGGAAAGTGCTCATCTTGATCAATTGTCCCCAACACCTTAAAGTGATTCCTGTCATTCATTTGTCTACCCACATACACAACACCCAGCTCTAATTCAGGGCAAAGGAAAAAAAAGAGCCTTAGTTCACAAAAAGAAAGAAAAGTGAGAGACATAGGTCATAAGAAAGATGTGTCTGTAGCTTAGTGCAAACAATCAAAAAAATCAGAAGAATTAATCAAACATGGAAATCTAATTTATTGTTTTGTTTTGTTTTTTGAGACAGGGTTTCTCTGGATAGCCCTGGCTATCCTAGAACTCAGTCTGTAGACCAGGCTGGCCTCAAACTCAGAAATCTGCCTGCCTCTGCCTCCCAAGAAACCAGCAGGATGGCTCACCAATTAACAGCACCAACTGCTCTTCCAGAGGTTCTCAGTTCAATTCCCAGCAACCACATGGGGGCTTACAACTGCGACTCCAGCTCTAGCAGATCTGATATTCTCTCTTTTTTTTTTTTTTTTTCAGACTTGAGGACCTAATCCAGGGCCTTGCCGCTTGCTAGGCAAGTGCTCTACCACTGAGCTAAATCTCCAACTCCCTGATATTCTTATGTAGGCATACATGCAGGCAAATCACTAATACACATAAAAATAGGAAATCTAATTTTTAAAATATAAGAAACCAGGAGTGGAGGGTGTGCCTGGAGAGGTGACTCAGTAGTTAAGAGCACTGGATGCTCCTGAAGGATCCTGAGTTGGGTTCCCAGCACCCACATGGTGGTTCACAATCATTGGTAAAGAAATCTGATTCCGTCTTCTGATGTGCATGAAGACAGAGCACTCAAACACATGAAATAAATAAAGAAACCATTAGAATCCACAAGAAATTCCCATTAGTGTCTCCAAGAGAGCACACTATAACCATTAACCCGTTAAACCAGAAGAGGCTGTCATGACATACAGAAAACAACAGTTTAGGAGATTAGCAGTACAATCACCAAAAGAAAAAAAGGAAACAGAAGTCAAAAAAGACAGAGTGCAGAAAAAAATCTCCTGGAGAGCAGCCTCTTTCTCTCCCCCATTTCCCTTTCCCCCCTCTCCACATGGCCATGGCCAGCCTCTACTTCTCTACTCACTCTCTCTCTCTCTCTACCTTTCTCTACCTCTACTACCCTCTTAACTCCCCTCCCAATATCCTGAATAAACTCTATTCTATACTATACTGTCATGTGGCTGGTCCCTCAGGGGGAAGGGATGCCTGTGCATGGGCCCGCTGAGACAGCCCCTTCCCCCATTCCTTACCACACCCTCTCATAGAACATATCTTATACCCTTTATCTTTTTATAAACACATCAATAACTTGTGAAACCACCCAATCCCCATGTACACATTTACAAAACACTCCCATACCCTATGCTCAGGGAACATGTGGAAGAGGGGATAGAAAGATTGTAAGAGCCCGAGGATCAGGGAGTTTGCTGTGAGATTGCGTTGTCTGTAATGTCAGAAGCTGCACCCATAAAGCCTCAACAACATGACTGTCCAGATGTGAGCTGAGCGGGATGATACCAACTGACCATGTCACACTGGCTGGAGAAAAGTGACACGTGCCTCAGCCTTACACGAAGAGCTGTAGGCAACTGAGGAAAGCTGGGAGTGGGAGACGTGAAAAATCATTTTTATTTTATTTATATGTGTGTGAGCATATGAACATATGCATGATTGGGCTCCCTCAGAATTACAGGTGATCCTGAGTTGCCTGTTATAGGCACTGGTCTTTATGGTTGATTGGCAAACACTATTTGTTTTGGGGTTTTGTTGTCATTTTTCTTTTTGAGGCAGGGTTTCTTTGTGTAGCCCCGGCTGTCGTGGGATTAACTTTGTAGACCAGGCTGTCCTCAAACTCACAGAGATCTACTTGTTTCTGCCTCCTAAATGCTGGGATTAAAGGTACATGCTACTACTACCTCTAGTAGTTGCTCAATCCCATGAGGCTGGGTGTTTCAGCTGGTCTTCTGTTTAAACTGGAGTACTGAAGAGGTAGGCTCCAATAGATGTGCTTGCAAGTAAGTGCAAGCAGGCAAAGAAGAAGAAGAAGCCTTCCTTCTTCCACTGTCCTTATGTAGGCCTCCAGCAGAAGGTACGGTCCAGATTAAAGGTGTGTACCACCACACCTGGACCTAAACTGTCCTTTACTTGGAACTTGCTGTTTAGGCTGGCCTTAAATTCAGAGATCGACTTGCCTTCTGGGATTAAAGGTAAGTACTACCTTGCTTGGGCCTAAGCTTTTCATGGCCACTATGCCTCAAGATCTAAATCAAAAGCCTGTGACTTCCAGCTTGAGGATCTGGATCCCAGGTGTGCCCTAGATTTCTGGATTGAAGTTCATTCCAGATATAATCAAGTTGACAACTGGGAGTAATAGCCGTCACGGCCCCATAATGTCTTTCTTATAGTGAAAAGTTAAGGCTTGCCTCAATTTTTTAGACTTGTCTATGTTCTTTAAAAACAAAATAAAAAACTAGGGGACTGGAGAGATGATTCAGAAGTTGGAAGCACTGACTGCTCTTCCAGAGAACCTGGGTTCCATTCCCAGCACCCACATGGCAGCTCACAACCGTCTGTAACTCCAGTTCCAGGGGACCTGATGACCTCACACAAACATGCATTCAGGCAAAGCACCAATGTACATAAAATAAAAACAATAGATAGATTATTTAAAGAATATGAAAGTAGAACAGTTTATGATATGTTATAAATAATATACTAAGTAAATAATGAGATGTTTGAGCAGGTGAAGGCGCTTGCCATGCAAGCCTGGAGACCTGAGTTTGATCCTTGGAACTCATGTAAAAATGCAAGGCAAGAGCAGACTCTACAAAGTTGTCCTCTGACTCGTACATGTAAACTATGACACATACACTGCTAACATGCACATAATGTGAACACACACACACACACATTTTTTAAAACTTTTTATTGCTTCTTTGTGAGTTTCACATCGTGCACTTATTCATCTCTTCCCCCCCTGGTACCTACCCTCCACTTTTGCAACCTCTTCCTGAACGGAGAAAAACATTTGCTTGCAAATGTTCATTGCATTGAGTCGTTAGTCTGGTACAAGGCCTCTGGCTTCTGCTACACTATCAATGCTAGAGCCTCACTGGGACTCCCCTTGGCTACCTTGTTGTTGCTCTGTGTCCCTGAGATCCTGTAGTTTGGGATCTGGCCCCTTCACATGCTCCAGCAATTAATCAATTGTGTAGATGTTGGGATGGACCAATTCAAAGCCCCGAATCTGAGCCTAAGAGGTGTCTGAGCAGGTCGGCCCACCAGCACTCCCTCACCCACATCATCAGGGCAAGCTCTCCTGCCATGCCCTCACTGGCCCATCCAATGCCAATGCTCTCGCTATCGAGGAGCACAGCCAGCTCTCCCTCTCATGCCTTTGGGTCTGGCTAGCTCATCAATGACCACGTCATCATGGCCAACTCTACTGTGCTGACCAGGTAAGGTACAGAGACTGTTCTCTCAAGTGCTGCAGTAGGAGAGTGGCTGGTCTCACTCTCTGGCTCTCACCCTGATGGGTTGTGGTGGAGCTTGACCAGGGCCAGCTCTGTTCTGTTGCCAAGGGGAGGTATAGGGTCTCTTCTAAGCTCTCCTAAGTGTTGCAACCTGTGAGGGCTAGGGCCAGGCCAGTTCTCTCGTTTTCACGACCCTAAGATCAGCTCTTCTGCCTGCCATAGGGGATAAAGGTCAAGGGAGGGGAGAAGGACATTTTTCCCTCATCCTGGCCACTACCCCCACACAGTAGGCAAGAGGCAAGGCTGGCTCTCCTTCACTTGCGATCTTGGGCCTGGCTCATCTGCACCCCCACATTCAAGGCCAGTTCTGTTGTGCTGTCCAGGCAAGGTGCAGGCTGGGTCTTCCTATACACTAAAAATTTTTATTAGTCCAGTAATATATCAAGGACTACTTTATATCATGACCTAGGAGGTTTTTACACAAAGAATTTGAGATAACTCCCATAAAGCTTTACTTAGATTTGGGACCAGTAGGTAAAGATACTTCCTGCCAAGCCTAAGGTACTTCCTGCCAAACCTAAGGTACTTCCTGCCAAGTCTAAGGTGCTTCCTGCCAAGCCTAAAGTGCTTCCTGCCAAGCCTAAAGTACTTCCTGCCAAGCCTAAAGTGCTTCCTGCCAAGCCTAAGGTACTTCCTGCTAAGTCTAAGGTGCTTCCTAACAAGCCTAAGGTACTTCCTGCTAAGTCTAAGGTGCTTCCTGCCAAGCCTAAGGTACTTTCTGCCAAGTCTAAGGTGCTTCCTGACAAGCCTAAGGTACTTCCTGCTAAGTCTAAGGTGCTTCCTGACAAGCCTAAAATCCAGGTTCAATCTCCTGGACCCACATGATGGAGGGAGAGAAGTAAGTCCTATAAACTGTCCCCTGACCTCCACATGTATGCTCTGGCTCCTGTGTGTATGCATGTACATATAAACACACAGAGACACCCACACGATAAATGCACTTTAAAATTTACTTAAGTTTCTATTAGTAATTTATAGATAGGTGATGGACACTTAATTTAACTTCATTTTTGCCAACCTAGAAAAACCAATGGGGATAATAAAAACATTTACAGTAATATTAATAAGGAGGCCAGATAAAAGATAACAAGGTAACAGCTTGGTGCTTAGGATACGCTAACAATGGTGTTCCTGGTCAATCTTCAACTCCCTCCCCCACCAGAAAAAAAGTTTTTCTAGGTCCTCAGCAGTCCCGGATGGCTGACTGGGAGTTTAAAGATTTTATTTGAGCTTGGCGTGGTGATACATCTTGTGACCCTAGGACTCAGCAAGGCAAACCCAGAAAGATGGGGGAAGTATACGTCTAGATTGGACTAGATGGTGAACTCTAGGCTGCCAGGGCTACATAGGAGACACTGTTTGAAAAATACAAATGAATTTAGGGTTTTGTTTTGTTTTGTTTTGTTCAATTTAGTTTTAAAACCCTCAGATTTTGTTCACAATAGCAATGAAAAGTACTTAAGGTTAGGAATAAATTTAAATTTAAATCCCAGAGTTATGCTAATAAACTATGACTACAATAGGTTGCAGGAATTGGGGGCCTAAAGCAATAAGAAGGTATTCTGACTTATTTCAGAGGATTGGTCCTGAGTGAAGGATGCGTCTGCTGATTGGCTTCTCTTAGTGGCAGAGTGAAGGACACGTCTGCTGATTGGCTTCTCTTAGTGGCAATCTACACCACTCCACTTGTTTCCCATAGTTCTGTCAAGTCTCAGGATCCCTCGGCAGTGAGTACAGTTGTCCTGACATTGCTCCCTTCTCTGCATCCCTGTGTCCTTTTCTGTCTCCCATTGGATTTAAGGACTATGCTAATCCTGTATAATCTAGCTTCCTCTAGCTACCTTAAATCTCTGCCTAAAGACCTTATTCCCAAATAAAAACACACGCAAGGATTTCAGTTAAAACTATACTTTGCAGGAACAGCATATACTTTCCTGCACACTTGACATGACCTGAGAAAAGAAAATTACTATGTTCCTGAAAGAGAGGATTTAACATTTTTTAAGTAAATCATTTTGTGATTGCTAAAAGTATACTACTAATAAAAGTTAGGTCAGGATTGTCATGGTTTGAATGTGAAATGTACCCCCACAGGCGCATATGTTTGAGCACTTGACCTCCAGATGGTGACATCGCTTGGAGAGATTGTAGAACTTACTGGTGGAGGTAGGTCACTGGAGGACAGCCTTTGATCTTTCTAGCCATGTCCCTTTACCTGTTTTCTGGTTACTGTGATATAAGGAATTGTTCTGGATCTCACTTCCTTATGTAGGGATGGAATATGGGGAAATGGAAACCAAAAGAAAAAATCAATTTATACATAGTGCTATCAGAAAATTCAGTTTATAAATATTTTTCATTGCTTTTAATATATAAGACTAGATTATATGCTGTTCTTTAGAGACATTCTTGAAGCAAAGGCACAGATCATTCTAAAGGACTCAAGAGATCAGCATGGAAATATCAGCCATGGACTGACTGTGTTTTCATGTTTTCAGAACAACACATGCACATTCAGGCAAGCAGAGACATTACACAATTAGAGTGTTGGTTTCACTAGTAAGAACTAAGAGTTCTGCTGGGTAGTGGTGGCATACGCCTTTAATCCCAGCACTTGGGAGGCAGAGGCAGGCAGATTTCTGGGTTCGAGGCCAGCCTGGTCTACAGAATGAGTTCCAGGACAGCCAGGGCTATACAGAGAAACCCTGTCTCCAAAAAACAACAACAACAACAACAAAACAAAACAAAAACAAAAACTAAGAATTCTAAATTAATATGGATAGAATACTATAAGCTTAAAATGCATACAATTACATGCTATGATGACAGATGTGTTTGATCCCAGTACTCAGTAGGCAGAGGCAGGAAGATCTCTGAGAATTAGAAGCTAACCTGCCCAATGGAGTGGTTCCAGGCCAGCCAGGGACTGTATAGTAGATTCTGTCTATAATAGGGATGGACAGACAGATAGACTGACAGACAGATAGAGCTGGAGAGATGGTTCAGTAGTTAAAAGCACCAGCAGCTTTTCTAGAGGAGCCGTATCTCATTCCTACCACCCACATGTCTGAGTGTTTGCCCATCGTGGTAGTTTGAATGAGAATGGTCCACATAGGCTCATAGATCTGAATGCTTGGTCACCAGCAAGTGGCACTATTTGAAAGGATTAGGAGATGTAGCCTTGTTAGAGGAGGCATGTAACTGTGGATGGGCTTTGGGGTTTCAGAAGTGCATACCAAGCCCATCTCTTTTTTTCCTGTTGTCTGTGGATTCTGAAATGGAACTCTCAGCTCCTCCAGCATTGTGTGTACCATGTCCTGCCAGGCTGAGAGTAGACTAAACCTCTGGAACTGTAAGCAAACCCCAAGTTAAATGCTTTTTTTTATATGGGTTGCCATGGGCATGGTGTCTCTTTACAGCAATAGGACATTGACGAAGATACCCACAATTTTAAAAGAATGGCCACAAAGCATGAATAAGTACCACATAAGATTACCATCCAAATGGCTGTTATACCTATGAAAAGAAGTCATGTTGGGCAATATGTGTTGGTATATACCTTTAATCCCACCATTATGGGGGCAGAGACAAGCAGGTCTCTATGAGTTTGAGGCTAGCTTGGTCTACATAGTAAGTTATAGGCCAGCCAAGGTTACTAGACAACAACAAGACTTTGTTTCACACACAAAAAAAATAAAAACAAAAAGAAAAGAAGTCATATCATTATTCACCAGGGAAATTAAAGCACAAGATGCCATTGGATATCCATGAGAATGTCTGAAATGTAAAAATATAGATAATAACAAAGAGGGAAGCACACAGAAGAAAAAAGTCTGTACAGCTGATATAACTTTGGAAAACTGTTTGATACTATCTGTTAAATCTAAATGAATCCGATGAGATTGCCTCATTGGTGCAGATGTTTGCTGCAAAGCATGACGACATGAGTTCAAACCGATGAAAATAGAGAATGGGCTCTGGAAAGCTTTCCTCTGAAACACAAGCACTGTGGCACACACACACTAAATAAATGTATTTTAAAACAAACAAAAAGAACAAAACACACCTACTCAAGGACATGGCAACCTTTTCATTAACTGTGTTGAGGTTTAGTTGACAAAAACTGCATATCTTATAGTACACAATATGATGTGCTGCTATATGTGCACATCGTTGAGCAAGTACTACAATCAAGCAATGTAACATACTCATTACTTCACTTAATTAATAATGTGTGTTGAGAATGGTTTTGTTTGTTTGTTTGATTGGTTGGTTGGTTATTCGAGACAGGGTTTCTCTGTGTAGCCCTGGCTGTCCTGGAACTCACTCTGTAGACCAGGCTGGCCTCGAACTCAGAAATCCGCCTGCCTCTGCCTCTCAAGTGCTGGGATTAAGGGCGTGCGCCACCACCACCCGGCGAGAAAGTTTAAGATCTACTATCCTAACAATGAAAACATGTTTTTCCTCATTCTTCAGAATTTCATACATGTATAACAGTGAAATATCATGGATACCCCGGTTTCCCTCCTCCAAATACTCTCAACACATTCTTCTCTCAACTTCATGCCTAAGTCCAATTAATGTTGTTCATATGTGCAGGACATAGGGCCACCTGTTGGAACACAGAACTCCTAGCCATAGCCACACACTCAAAAAAGAATAATTTGTGATAGCTCCTTAGTAAGAGGTGGGACCAAAAGAAGTTTTGAATGTATGACATTTTATTCCTAACTGTAGACACTGTTGTTCAGTAGATATGCAGAAGTCACTCACCATCCTGTCTAACTGAAACTCTGTAGCCTTCAGTTAACATAACATCTCCCTCATCCTCTGAGATCTCAAATGTCACCATTGTCTTTGTTCCCAGGAGTCTGGGGTCTTAGGATATTCATGTAACTGAATTCATGAGGTATTTGCCTTTCTATGCTTATTTCATTTAATATATTGTCCTCCAGGTTCAGCTGTATTGTCTCAAACAGTGGAATTTCTATCTCCTTCTAGGCTTAATAATACCCCACTACATATACACGTGCCACATTTTCCACTGACAGATAAATGGGAAAAGAAGTAAGATTTCTAGGTTGCAAGGAAGGTTCATATTTAACAATATTTGCTTATTTGAGGTGGGGTTTTGCTATGTAGCCCAGGGCAGCTTTAAATTATTATGTAACCTGGCTGGTCTAAAACTTGCCAGTCCTCCTGTCCCCTCTCCCCCTCCCCCCCCCCCCCTCCTTCTCAGTGCTGGGATTTTGAAGTTTCTGTCACCTCCTACCACTATTTCCAAGTTAAAGAACCTCCATGTTGGAACATTGTTCAAGAATGGGGTGGTGCGAGGGCAATTCTGAGTGCTTGTGAGGAAACAAGAGCTTTGGGCCCTGAGTTTCTTTAAAAACCATAGAATTGTTTGGGAATGTGCTTCCAGGCCCCTTGCTGCTGTAGGGAATAGGAGTGAGTTTGCTTTAGATTATTCATTACTACTGGCTATTGTTACTTGTTTATGTGTCTCTGTGGAAAAGGACTTTTTTTGCCATATATGTCTCGTCTGCCACATGCAACTGCTTACCCTTGTGATTGTTCCCTTTACTCATGTGACAATACTTAACCCTCAGAGTAAAAATCGTCTGATGCTCTGAATAAAGACTTCAGTTTGCCTCAGTTTTAGTTTCCGTTCTCCCCGGTTCATATTGTGTTTGGAGCAGTAAACACCTCAACACTGCTTACTTTGATAGCTATACTAAGTTATATCCCTGACAGCAGTATACAAGGAATGCCTAGCCTTTACATCTTCCCCAGAGCTTTTTTTCTTTTGTCTTTTTGTTAACAGCTGTTCTAACAGGTATTAACTGACATGGTGGGAATATTGTCTTTTTGTCATAGTTGTTATTTGGTTTTCAAGGACAGTATTTCTCTGTGTAGCCCTGGCTGTCCGGGAACTCACTCTGTAGACCAGGCTGGAATTGAACTCAGAGATCCACCTGCCTCTGCCTCCCAAGTACTGGGATTAAAGGCATGTAGGCCACCACCACCCAGCTAGAGAGTATTATCTTTTATTTTATCTCTTAATTGACATTATATTTTAATTTACATTCCACTTGATTTGTGATACCAAACATTTCCCCAAATAGCTTTTGGTTATATCTGTTTTTCTACTTCAAGTATACATCTAGGAAAAATGAGAATATATACCCAGTAGAATATGTATAAGTCTATTGGGTTTTTTAATATTTATTTATTTAATGTATTTGAGTGCTCTCCTGTGTATATGTACACTTGCATGCCAGAGAAGGGCATCAGATCACATTATAGATGGTTGTGAGCCACCATGTGATTGCTGGGAATTGAACTCAGGACCTCTAGAAGAATAGCTAGTGCTCTTAACTGCTGAGCCATCTGTCCATCCCCCTACAATTCTATTCTGAAAGTCTTGATCCATTATAGTGAAGAAGTAGAAGCAACTCAAATGTCCATGAACTACTGATACAAAACTGCATAGATGGATCCTTCAGATATTAGGAAGAAAGGAAGACATAAGAAGACATTTGATTTCACTTATTCTTTTATTAATCTAAATTTAAGTACTTTAAAATCAAATTTATTTTTCCTATTATTCATTTAAACTTATGTGAGCAGAAGTTCAGGATGAATCTAGGTGTGGAGATGTTATGATATTGCAAGGTTCAGCAGATTGGTGGTAAAGTGAAAGTTTCTGGATAAGTCATGTGGTACAGACTACATGGTGTTTTGTTGAGCACACATGATGTTTGGAGAGAGTATAATAAATAGGACCCAATGGATAGTGACTAGGTGCTTGCATAACTAGCTTTCCAAGGCTTTGCTGATCTCACATATTCGTCTTTGTTTCCACTGATCTTCATTTTGTTGAGAGAGGCACAGCAGAGAACTCCTGGTGTCTCAGCTGGTCCTGGTTGCTCCTGCTGATTTGGTGGAGGCCTGACTGTTTCTGCTGGATCATGCCATCACTACTGATTCTTGTCTGGTATCCTGACACCACTAAACTGGACTGCTGGGATTCTGACAAATGGAGATTAAAACCCCCTCAAGGAACTACTTGTAAACAGGTCCACATCCCCTTTTCCTATTTACCATCTTTTCTCCCCTACTTTTGAACAGTGAGCTAGAAGTGTTGTGTGTGTGTGTGTGTGTGTGTGTGTGTGTGTGTGTGTGTGTCAAAACCTTTAAAAAACCCTTATTGAAAGTAGGCTTTAAAAAAACCCTAAGCCTACATGGTGGTATCACCTATAGCCCCAGGTTTGACGAGACCAGCCTGGGCATCTGAAAGTGACTGTAATTCAATTGGAGGAGTCCAGAAGATGACTCAGCAGGTAAGGTGCTTATTATATAAACCTGGGACCCCAGATTTAACCCCCAGAACACACATAAAGGTGGAGGAAGAGAGATTACTTTACAGTGTTGCCTTCTGACCATCATATATGTACAGTGGCATGCATTGTGCCCACACACATCTAATATATAACAGAATAATATATAAAGGAGGGAGGGAGGGAAGGAGGAGATAGAGGCAGGGGGAACTGTATTGAACCTAAATTTTAGATTCCCCTAGTTTTGATAAAAATACTAATGTTCCCCTCTCCTATATTCTCCCCATCTTCTGGCTCTTCTTCCCCCAACCCCACCCCTGTATATGAATGTGTTCCTTCTGGTGGATATATGTGATGTCAGAGTCTGGCAATGAGTGTCTTCCTCTACAGGATGTCTCACTGAACCCAGGGCTCACCAGTCTGGCTGGACTGTCTAGTAAGTAAATTCTAGGGGGTTACCTGCCTGTGTCCCCAGCACTGGGGTTACATGTGAATGCAGCAGCACCCGGCTTTCATGTAGATGTCAGAGATCTAAACTCAGTTGTTCATACTCTCCAGGCAAGCATTTACCCATAGGGCCATCTTCCCAGCCTGCTTGCTTGCTTGCTGTGCTCTCTCCTTTTATTATTATTTTTGTTGGTTTGTATGTTGCTAAGGATTGAACTCAGGGTCTCGGGCACACTAAGTATGTGCTCTGATAATGAATTGTACCCCAGACCCCCTTCCTTCTTTTATTGGGAAGCCTCTGGGCTGCATCTCATTCCCAGTGACCAGGCTTCAGGCAGGGTTTGATCTGTTTTGGCTTCCGGTTTGCCCTTGAGATCGGCGTCACATAAGACAGTAAGGCAGTAAGTTTGTTCAACCCCAGCAGATGCCAAGAGAGTATTCGGTGAAAAGCACAAGGCAATTACTACTTTACAAACACGAACCCAGTCAGCATCAAAGACTGTGGCTGCTGAAATACACTGTCTCCTGGGCAGCTGCTTTGGCTACTGTCCCCAATTAACTCACCAGAGACTCAAAAATAGAAGGCAGCCTCTGTTCTGTTATATAATAAACAGTTCTTTATTTGAAATGACAATATTTACTTTTCCTGTAGTGAGCTCGCAGCCTAGTAGGCAGTGGGCAAACAGTGGAACGCCTAAAATGGAAACTTGAAAGGGCAGTTTAGCTGGTGGGCTTTCACTCTGGCTTTCTAGTTCACCAGCAGGTAACTGGAGCGCCTCTGACGTTCCTCTCGCATCTTGTCTAGTTTCTGTGGGCTCTTAGATGCATGCCACTTGCTGCCACTGGGTATATCTTTCCTTTCTTGGTGAATCTGGAAGCATATAAGGCAGATGTGGAAGAATGAGTCCTATAATGTGACGGTATATTTTATTATTTTGCTTTATTATTTTTATATGTTTGGGTACATTGCCTGCATGTATGTCTGTGCACCACTTTCGTGCCTGGTGCCCGAGGAGGTCCAAAGAAGATATTGGATCACCTGGAACTGGAGTTCTAGGTGGTTGTAAGCCAGCATATGGTCTCTGGTTTCTAGGAAACAAGCTGGGGACCTCTGCGAGAGCATCTGGAACTCTTGATCACTGAGCCATCTCTCTGGGTACCATGGTAGTGTTTTAAACAGAGCTAAGATTTTCTTTTCTTTTTTCTCTCTCTCTCTCTTTTTTTTTTTCAAGACAGGGTTTCTCTGTGTAGCCTTGGCTGTCCTGGAACTCACTCTGTAGACCAGGCTGGCCTTGAACCCAGAAATCTGCCTGCCTCTGCCTCCCAAGTGCTGGGATTAAAGGCGTGTGCCACCACTGCCCAGCTTTTTTTTTTTTTCTATTTTTTTTAGAAGATTTTTTTCTTTTTTCTTTTCTTCTTCTTCTTCTTCTTCTTCTTCTTCTTCTTCTTCTTCTTCTTCTTCTTCTCTCTCTCTCTCTCTCTCTCTCTGTCTCTCTCTCTCTCTCTCTCTCTTTCTTTTGAGATTCTACTGAAGTTGGCAGGTATACCCCATCTTGGTAATGTATACTTGTAACCCCAGCACAGGCCAGGGTGAGCAGAAAGATAATGAGTCCAGGCTAAGCTGGACTTCTTAGTAAGACCTTGTCTTAAAAAGAGGGGTGGGGGTGGGGGTGAGGAAAAGGAGCTCAAAGGCTTATCTCAGTGGTAGAATGCCTGCCTAGCATTTGGGAGGCCCTGGCTTCTGCTTCCAGTAACACATGCACACACATAGGCACATGCACACACATAGGCACATGCACAC
>JADRCD010242674.1:0-10687 GCA_019843815.1 Montemys delectorum
ATGTACCCTTTTAACTCCCGAGCCAACTCTCCAGCTCTATTTCTTGTTACTACTCAACACACCTTAGTTTACCACCAACTGCTTCAATTCCACGGGTTATCTTGAAAGATGAAGCTCCTTTGGTAGTCTTGAAAAAGAGAGAATGCTTTTGTTAACAGTTCTTCAATGTCTGGTCTGCCACTCATCACACTATATCAAAATCTACTGTCTTAAGTGTTATTAGCAGATCCTAACAGAACTTTACTAGGTAGGTCCTAAATAACAGGTACTTTTTTTATTAGACATTTTCTTTATTTACATTTTAAATGTTATCCCCTTTCCTGGTTTCCCCTCCAAAAACCCATCCCATCCCCACTCCCCCTGAAACAGGTACTTTCTAATAAGAATTATGAAATTCAACAAAACGCATTGCATGTATGTTCACATACATATATACTATTATTTTGTTTTTCTGAGACAAAGTCTCCTCATATAGTTTAAGCTGGCCTGTAACTTTTAAACAGGTCAGGTATATCTATAATGAACTTTCCTGCCTCAGCTCCCCCGAGTACTGCAATTACAAGCCATATGCCATCACACCAGGCTTAGATTTTAACTAAAATACAGTTGTGTGAAAAATTCCACTAGCAAATATAAGCTTACTAGACTTTTCTATTCTACAGAGACTTGTGTATTGCTGAGACTACACTCTATGGGTGTAGCTTCTGGCATTACTAGGAGACGAATCTCACAGCAAAGTCCCTGACTCTTACATTCTTCCCATCCTCTCTACTTCAATGTTTCCTGAGCTTTAGATGCAGGAGTGTTTTGTAAATGTATTCAACAAGGACAACACCAATGGCCATGTGAAAGAGGCGGAAGTCCATGAAGCCTCAACCCTTTACAAAGAGTAACAGACAACTGAGGGAAGCTTGGAGTGGAACGGAAAGTCCTCTCTAGGGAAGAGCACAATCACTGTGACAAACGGTCAGCCCTAAAAACATGCATACAAGTAGCAAATGGACGGAGTAGGTTATATTTAAGAATATATAGAGAAATAAATGTATATAGTAACAATTAATGAAAAAAGGATATAAATTTGAAGGAAAGAGGGAGGGTACATGTGAGGGTTTGGAAGGAGGAAAGGGGAGAAATCTCAAAGGAGAAAGAGAGAGTCAGAAGGAGAGACACATATATGGGAAATTACTATTTTTTCAATTTTTGGCACTTTTTATTAAAAAAAAGTTGCTTCTTCCCTACTGGTTTCTGATGTCTTAATAATAATTTCCAATTGGATAATAACAACTGCCTGTGACCAATATCCTGTGGCTTCTCATTTTATATTATGAGATTTTACAGGGTTAAATGACAGCCCTTCACAATTCATATCTATTCAGAACCTGGAAATGTGACTTTATTAGGAAACAGGGTCTTTGTAAATGATAAGGTCAAATCATATTGGATTAGCAGGAGCTCTTAATCCATTATTATAGGTGTTCTCAGAAGAGGCCATCTGGACACAAGGACAGACAGAAGGTCAGCTAAGAGACAAGAGAAGCAGGTACTGGAGTGATATATCTTTAAACTGAGGAATATAATGAATTATCAATAAACACCAGATGCTAGGAAGAGACAAGGAAGCATGGGTCTGCCGATGCTTTGACTTAATCTAACACCTTGGCTTTCAAGCCTTTAAAAGTGTAAGAAGATATATTTCTTTGAGCTAAGCCACCCAGTTTGTGTAAATATGACACAACAGCTTAAGGAAATAAAAACAGGGACATTGCTTTCAAGCTTTTGCTGTTTTAAGACAAGGTTTCAAGTAGTCCAGGCTAGCCTCAAACTCTTGATCCTCTTGTCTCCACTTTACTAGTGCTTGGGTTACAGATATGAACCTGAATGCCTTTGTGTGCCCATACACACATGCTTATAACAGGAGAGAGGAAATTATGATGTGTTTTCTGAAGCTCTCTCTTGAGATGGGGTCTTCTCTCACTGAACCTGAAGCTAGCTAGCTCTTTGGACCTGACTGATACAATAGCAACTTTACAGGATCTGCTTATCTCTGCTAAGGGTACAGGTATGCATGGCTATGATTGGCTTCTTTACCTGGGTGTTGTATTTTGAGACAGGGTTTTTCTGTAGCTCTGGATATCTTAGAACTTGATCTGAAGACCAGGCTAGCATGGAACTCAGAGATCTGCCTGCCCCTGCCTCCCCAGTGCTGGAACTAAAGGCCTGTGCTTCGACCACCCGGCTAACGCTTGCACAGCAAAGCTTTACTAAATCATCGCCTCAGCCCCTTATGTTTTGTCTTCTCTACAAGCCCAAGATCACACATCATTTCCAAACACTACAGTAATAAAGACACTTACCAAATTAGATGCAAGACGTAGTAAATGAGAGGTTCCCAAGTTGTTGGAGTCCTCATATCTACTGCCTGCTTTAATGAATAAGCCGATTCTTGACAGAGGAGCATAGTTTTCCAGAGAAGCAATCACCAAACCATTTGGTAATTTGGTAAACTGTAGTGAAGACAGGATAGAGTGACCAATAGTGTGACCAATGCCTGTCTTTAATCAAAGAGTTTAAGGAAATTGGATATGGGCTCTACCGAGCTGCTCGGTGGGACTCACCTCAAGATCCTGAGGCTGCAGAGGCACTCCTCCAGGGGCTGCTGAAGTTTTAACCTTCGGGGCAACTTTGAGGGAATAAAATCTCTAAAAAAACAAAACAAAACAAAAGAATCAAAATGATAACTAAAAAGCCCCAAAGTCAGGTTATGTGTGCACTCATAAGAACAGTCTATTACATGGAAAAGCAAGGCATCAGCACTACCACTCAACACAGTGATTCCAAGTAAGTCTCCCCTCCGAGGGCGTTCTGACAAGTGACCCGTTAGGAAACTTATTAGCCATTCAGCCTACCCAAGCCATTTTTTTCCTTCTGTAGATAGTTTTTCTTCTCTTTTCTCCCCTCTCTTTTTGAAAAAAAAAGTTTGCAATGTAGCCCATGATGACCTTAAATCCGGGATTCCTCTGGGACTACAGGTTTATGCCACCATGCCTGGCCTGAAGCACTCTTAAACTTCTACTGATTTGTGATTTATACGGAATAATGAGTTCTCTAGGAGCTCGAAAAAAATGTTCTTTTTTTTTTTTTGCCTTTTAATTATTTTATTAAAATGGCAAGTGTTCCTTCTAGTAGTGATGTTTCCAAAGTTTCTGGACAGTTGGACTGTTAACACTTTAAAACAGATTTCAGCATTCCTGCTTCCTCCACTGTTGGTCTCCTTCATCTCCCTGATCACATTAAGGATCCTTTCTCAACGCCCCTAACATCTGCACTACAGTTTCATCCTTTCAGGTGCTGTACTAGGCATATTCAACCAAGGAAGGGTCTTAGCTTCATTGGACAAATATCTACACAATCCTAAAATCAACAGCAAATTCTTAGTATAATATGTAATAAGTTGGAATATGGATCTAAATGCACTGACTTTAAACACACACACACACACACACACACAAATTATACACAATAGTATAAAGCTATTATGATATTCCAATTTTGTCTAGGTTCATAGGGTTACTAATGGACATGTGAGCAAATATACATTCATGCTGCTAAGATCCAATAAACACGCTGCTGTTGTTTTAACAAATGTACCTGTAAAGTTGTATAATGCTTCTACTCAGCACTGCCCAGGTATTGTAATTCTGTGCTGTAGGGGCTGCTGTTGGATGGTTGGATGTCTAGCTGTACCGCTAACCTCTAGATGCTAGAAGCACCCTCTCAAAAGGTGGTTACCAACAAAAAGCTCCACAAGTAACCGGCTAGTAGGGGTAAATTAGCCCTTGCTGAAATTTAAATGTTCCCATTTTCATCTCTCGATAGCCACTATTCCAGAGTGATAACGTGCTGACGCATGAGGTACTATCCCCCACCCTCCCAAGTGACAACTACATAATTTAGGGCTAGTCTTTAATAAAGACCAAGAGCCCCTCCTGGAGGAAGCCTTTAAATAAGAGGCCGAGAAAAGAGCATGTTACGGAATGCCAGAACTCAGTACTGACAGGAAGGAAGATGAGGGCACTGAGCTAAGCAACGCACCGCATTTGTGTATTTATTATACTGGCAGGCTTTGGGGAAACTGATGGATAAACCCAGGAGCAGAGGTCGCAGGTGGGGAAGCAAGCGGCCCGGGTGTCTCTAGCCTCCACCCTACCAGCTTCTCGAGTGACCTTCAGGAGTCTCCCGAGAGCCGCTTCTCCGCCACTCTCAAGGCCACCCTTCTCTCTGGCTTTCCCGGAGTTAGCTCTCTCCTGCTCACAGGAATCGCCGAGCCTCCCAGGCCTGAGCTCGCTGGCAGCCCGCTCGTCCGCGGGGTTTACCTGAAGGGCAGACCCAGGCCTGAGGCCAAGGCCGCACACTCCGCACCAAGCTCCCGAGTGGCCGACGAGCGTCCCCAGCCCTGCCCCACGCGCGTCCCATGCTCACCGAGAAAGATCCAGCCCTGCTGAGGAGCTTCATGGCTCTGGCAGTTGCCCTTTCCCACGGTCACCGCTGCAGACAGCAAAGCAAGATGGTGTCGGAGGACCGAGTTTCCCGGCGTGCACTGCGAGCTTGCCCACGCCCCCTCGGCCCGGCGGCCCTCTACGCTCGCTGTGCTCCACTGCACTTGGGGCGGGACGAGCCCTGCTCGTGCTGGTGAGAGGCTTGAGGTCTCCTAGGCGGGCGCGCAGCTTTTTTTAGGTTATCCTTTCTGAGTTCTTTTTCTGCAAAAGAAGTGCAGTCTGCAATCCCAACTGCGTCTGCAGCGGTCACAGTCACCCCAGCCGCGCTGGACTCTAGTCTTGGATCTACCCGTGAGTCCGTGCCAATCCGGGACTCGTCGGCACTTCCTGTTCTTGGAGGTCATCCCTCGCCACCTTTACTGTAGTCTTCCCGATAACGCGAACTTGGTGACCGAGTTCACAGAGACTGGCAGGACGAATGTCTCGTCGAAAAAGTCGATATACCTGTAGGTGGACCCGCAAGGAGAGCGTCACCAGCAAGGGCTCGTGTGTGTGTGTGTGTGTGTGTGTGTGTGTGTGTGTGTGTGTGTGTGTCTGTAATCAAGGACTTATTATAATCTTCTATTGCACTTAAAAATGTTTAACTATTGGTGATACAGACATATGGCACAAATCATTAGTGTTTCATTATTGAGACTAATTCGGGAACCACTGCTTCCATGAAGCTGCATAACTGCTTAAAATTTTTAATTACTTTTTTTTTTTTACAGTCCAGTCGTTGCCCCCCTTCGGGGTCCGCCCTCCCACAGTTCCTTATCCCATTCCTCCTACCCATTCTCCAAGAGGATGCCCTAGCCAGGCCTCCACACTCCCAGGGGCCTCAAGTTTCTCGAGAGTTAGGTGCCTCTTCTCCCACTGAGGTCAGATCAGGTAGTCCTCTGCGTATATGTATTGGGGCCTCGGACTAGCTCATGTATGGTGCCTGGTTGGTGGCTCAGTGTCTGCGAGATCTCAAGGGGCCGGGTTAGTTGAGACTGTTGGTCTTCCTATGGGGTTGCCCTCCTACTCCTCAGCTTCTTCCAGCCTTTCCCTAGTTCAACCACAGGGGTCCCGATTTCAGTCTAAGGGTTAGGTTTAACTATCTGCTTCTATCTCAGTCAGCTGCTTGTTGGGCCTCTCTGAGGGCCACTATGTTAGGGTTTTGTAAACACACCATAGCATCAGTAATAGTGTCAGGCCTTGGAGCTTCCCCTTGAGCTGGATCCCAATTTGGGACAGTCACTGGATTGTCTTTCTCTTAGTCTCTTCTCCATTTTTGTCCCTGCAGTTCTTTTAGACAGGCACAATTCTGGGTCAGAGTTTTTGACTGTGGGATATATACCCATTTCTCCCAATCCCTCAGACAGGATTTCTTTGTGTAATGGCCCTGGCTGCCTGGAATTTGCTTTGTAGATCAGGCTGGCCTTGAACTCACCGAGATCTACCTATCTCTGCCTCCCTAGTGTTAAGATTAAAGACATACACTGCCATGCCTGGTTAGACGACCTTCTTTAGGTTAGGAAAATTTTCGTTTAATAGTTTTGCCGAAAATATTTCTTGAACTTTGACCTGGGTTTCTTCTCCTTCCTCTATTCTTATTATGAATAATAAGATTTTCTAGATTTTTTTTTTTTTTTAGATTTAACATTTTCTTTGACTGAAGTATCCATTTCTTTTATCTTGTCTTCAATGCTTGAGACTCTGTCTTTCATGTCTTGAACTCCATTGGTGAGTTTTACCCGAGGTTCTGTTCATTCATATTGTCTTCAAGTCCTTTGAGCATATGCATAATAGCTGTCTTGTGCTTCAGTTACAGTGCATTTTATAAAACCCACTGTCGTAGGATTATGTTACAGTGAGCTACAGGGAAAGGTGCTTTGTGATAGTATGGGAAATTCTAATTTTAAGACATTTCCAAAGATGAAATTCGTTCAGCAAAACTTTTTTTTTTCTTTGAGAAAAGGGCTATAAACCAGTGTTTAAAGTTAAAAGCATCAAAGTTCAAAATTCTATCAAGTTGGATGGAGCTATAATGACTACAACACATCAAAGCTCTGACTTGGCCGTCGGCCACTGTATTAGAGTGATGTCCACGTATGCAGGTGCATTTATACTGATGAGTACTGGGGAAGGAAAATAAGCCACCATCAAAATGACTTTTAATTCTAGCAAATGATAAATGACAACTTGGCTGTTTGAATGCTGTTTAAATAGCTGGAATTTGGGCATTTGGGGTATGTAACACATGTTTTCATTTGTAAAGTACCCAGAAAGGTAGTTTATGCCAAGAAACAGCTTAAAATATAGGGCTAAAATATTTATTTGTGTGTGTGTGTGTGTGTGTGTGTGTGTGCGCACACACATGGATGAATTTATGTATTGGTATGCTGGGAGGTCAGAAGTGGGTGTTAGATCCCCTGAGCTTGAGTTGCAGGTGGCTGTGAGTCACCTAATGTAAATCTGGGATTCAACCTTCGATCTTTGCAAGAGCAGCAAGTGCTCTTAACCACTGAGCCATTGTACTAGCCCTTAAAGATAGGATTTTTATCATACATATATGGTTGAAGAACATGATACAAAAACATGTTTCTTCAATAAAAGTTACCACATAATATATTTAATGCAAAACTACTGAAATGTTATATAAGACATCACTAAATAAAATATCTTTGTCTGGAAAACCATTTATTTTATTCTGTGCACATCTTTGTTATTTCCCTAAAATAGATGTTGACTTGTTACTTAGATCTTGAAGGATAAGCTTCCAAGGACCAAGACTCAAGATCAGCTGCAGCTAGAAAGAAAAAGTAAGAATTATAATCTTTATTTCAGGGACTTCACAATTAGCAACAGTAGTTAGTAACAGCCTTATTAAGAGAAATAAAATGACAAATATGTATGTATCACTACAGTACAAAATTAAATGCTCATATATATATATATATGTATATATATATGAGAGATGAGAACTCGAGTAGCCCATGGATACTAAAAACAGGAGCAATTGGCCAAAGTAGGTAAGTGGTGAGAGAGAAGGTGGAGTAGCCTGACAGCAGGCACTCTGACTTCTAGTCTTCATAAGGAATGATATTTCCTCCAGGGAGTGGTAAGCCGGCGAGAATCCAGTTATGGGATTTAAAATGGTACTTGTCAAGTGACACCTTAGGAAGTCTGATTGCTTGACTAAGTATCAGTAGATGATTGTTGTGTTTTTCAGGAGGTTGATGGGGCAGGTGTTAATGGATTGTTGAGGAAGAATGAAAAACAGGCTATGAAAAGCCATGGAGGCTTTGAAGAGCCACAGAAATGCAGTCTGAACAGTACTCACTAGGGATGCCTACATCTGCATGCTTTGAATGTCTAATCTGTAACCCGAAGGTAGTGTTTGCTACTTATAGTTTGTCCTGGAAATTGACAGTTTACTCTAAACTGAACGCATACATGCTGACAACATACCTTTATCTACCTCTTCAGTTATGTCTTTTGCCATTTTTTGCTGCTTCTGAAATATCAGATTTTATAATGTTAAACAAATGATATTGTGGGAATGATATATCACTTAAAATATATCTTTTATGACCCCTCAGGACCCATTAAAGTAGAAGCCTCTTAAAATATATACATATATGAAAGAGGTCGAAGTGGAATCACCAAATAAATGGAAAGATGAACACATCTCTTGCCACTTAGTGAAATGTTCTGACTAATCGGAGTTAGCTGCTTAATTACAGAATATGTGGGAAGCTACACTCTGTGTTGTATTACTCCATTTAAATTGTTATCACTTGAAAAGTTTTTGTCTTATTAATGCCCCACAAAGAGTCTAACATAGTACCCTTCACACAGTAAATACTTTGTGATGATAATAAGGAATTGGTTTGTAATATCTATAAATTTTTGATGTGAAGCTTTCTTTGACTGATGGATTTTCTATTATTTTCTTTCCGTGACATTTCTATTACAGCAGCAATTGTGAGTGTTGTAAATGGAACAGCTAAATACTGGAAGAGAAGGAGAAGATCTTCCTAAAATCAATTGACAAACTGGGTACATCGACACACACATACACCTGTAACCTTAGCACTTGGGAGGTGAAGTTAGGAAGATCATAAGTTCAAGATCAGCCTGGGATACATAGAGAGTTTGTAGCAAGCATGGGCAATCTATATAGCAAGTACCCAAGTCTAATGGGCCGCATGAGGGGCAAAAGCCGCCAGCTGGGTGCCCATGGCTGTGTTGATGTCTGTGGCTGGTAGTACTTCTCAAGGCCATGGTTTGTCCGGCAGCCTGGACCCATGTTGATATCTGTGGGTCATGCCACCACTGGGGGCCATTCTGGACTGAGTGGTCTGCCCTGCTACCAGAGGCATGGTAATGTCTAGGTCCATGCTGCCACTGAAGGCCGTGTCTGGGTCCATGGTCCTACATCAGCTGAGAGTTGTGTTCATGGTCTGTGCTGTCACCAGAAACTGTATGGAGGCCTGTGAGCCAGTCTCTTCCCTGATTGTGAAGGACAGTGAGGCTACTTTTGCTGTAATATGAATGACTGCAGATGCAGTTGAGAGGGAGGGACATGGAAGGCTTCAGTGACAACCCCTACCTCCATCTCCATCTCAACCCGCCCCCCCCCCCAACCCCTCAAGTAGCAGCTTAGACAGGAAGCCACTAAAGGGAACTCTTAAAATGTGTGATGAGGATGCTGAAGTGTAGGGATGGGCATAGGGTAGTGGGTAGGGGTGAGGGTGTCCAGGAAGGGAAGGAATCAATTTTATTTAAAGGGCAGGCCACTGAGAGTTTGATTATGCTCCAGTGAGTATACAGATAATACAAATTGGACTTTTAAAAAATTCTTATTTTTTATTTTTTTGGTGCAGGGAGGTCACAGTGGTGGGGACACAGGCATAGAAGGACTGGGAAGCAAGGGTGATCTGGGTGGATGATGTGAACCAAATCATTCAGTGGAGAAACCGTTTCAAGTCATTCAGCAGTGACTATGCAGATAAATCTTTGAAAATTGATGAAAGAGTGTATATTGAAGCTCTCTTAAGTCTAGCATGATTTGGCAAACTAACACCCCACAAGGAAACCATCTACAGATTAGAACTATTAGGATAGGGTTTTTTAATACTTCACCTTAGCTAGAAATACTGAAATAACCCTTTCTTCCCCAAATGAAAGTAAAATAGCCTCCCCTCCCAAACTTTCCTCTGTATTGTGTACATATTTATACACTCATTCACCATACCCTTGAAAAATGACACAGACCCTGATTTTTCTGGTGGGAACTAATGAGAACTTTTACATTTTCAGTATGTACAACAATTTACAGAGACATTCGGCTTTCGTTCTCCTTTGCCTGTGAGTATGTTTTTGTGTGTATGTGTGTCTCTGTGTGTATGTTCATGTGTAGACATTGTGTGTGTGCAAATGTGCATGTGGAGGCCAGAAGATAGTCTCTGGAACTGTCTACTTGGTTTTTTAAAAAATGTGTCTAGTGGAGTGGTTAAGAACACTGACTGCTTGTCCTGGGTTTAATTCCGAGCAACCACATAGTAGCTCACAACCATCTGTAATGGGATCTGATGCCCTCTTCTGACATGCAGGTGTACATGTGGATAGAGAAGCCATTCATAAAATAAATTTAAAAAAAAAAACCTTAAAAGAATGTGTATGGTGAATGCATGTGTGTATATATAAGTATGCAAGTGAACTTCTCTGTGGATGTGGGTATGGAAGCCAGAAGCTGAGCTCAGGCACCCCCTCATCATTTTCCAGTGTATTTCTGAGATGAAAGTCTCTTTCTCTGGATCTGGGTTCAATGGCTGGCTCATCTGGCTGGCCAGTGAACTCCAGGGATTCTTCAGTCCCTCTCCCCCAGCACTGCGATTGCAGCTATGTGCTGCACACCCCGCTTCTTGTGTGGGAGCTAGGGATCCAAACCCAGCTTGTCTTGCCTTTGCAGCAAGCACTTCATCCACTGAGACATTCCTCCAGCTCCCCAGTCTCTGTTCTGTGTGCAGAATTCTAATTTCATGACCCTAAAATATGGAACTAAGCTAACAAGTGATTAAAAATACCTGTTGGCTAGGATTGTATATGAAATCTCTCCCATATGAAAGCACTCAATTAGGTTCTTCTTTAATCTATTTGTT
>JADRCD010242675.1:0-10683 GCA_019843815.1 Montemys delectorum
ATGTACCCTTTTAACTCCCGAGCCAACTCTCCAGCTCTATTTCTTGTTACTACTCAACACACCTTAGTTTACCACCAACTGCTTCAATTCCACGGGTTATCTTGAAAGATGAAGCTCCTTTGGTAGTCTTGAAAAAGAGAGAATGCTTTTGTTAACAGTTCTTCAATGTCTGGTCTGCCACTCATCACACTATATCAAAATCTACTGTCTTAAGTGTTATTAGCAGATCCTAACAGAACTTTACTAGGTAGGTCCTAAATAACAGGTACTTTTTTTATTAGACATTTTCTTTATTTACATTTTAAATGTTATCCCCTTTCCTGGTTTCCCCTCCGAAAACCCATCCCATCCCCACTCCCCCGAAACAGGTACTTTCTAATAAGAATTATGAAATTCAACAAAACGCATTGCATGTATGTTCACATACATATATACTATTATTTTGTTTTTCTGAGACAAAGTCTCCTCACATAGTTTAAGCTGGCCTGTAACTTTTAAACAGGTCAGGTATATCTATAATGAACTTTCCTGCCTCAGCTCCCCCGAGTACTGCAATTACAAGTCATATGCCATCACACCAGGCTTAGATTTTAACTAAAATACAGTTGTGTGAAAAATTCCACTAGCAAATATAAGCTTACTAGACTTTTCTATTCTACAGAGACTTGTGTATTGCTGAGACTACACTCTATGGGTGTAGCTTCTGGCATTACTAGGAGACGAATCTCACAGCAAAGTCCCTGACTCTTACATTCTTCCCATCCTCTCTACTTCAATGTTTCCTGAGCTTTAGATGCAGGAGTGTTTTGTAAATGTATTCAACAAGGACAACACCAATGGCCATGTGAAAGAGGCGGAAGTCCATGAAGCCTCAACCCTTTACAAAGAGTAACAGACAACTGAGGGAAGCTTGGAGTGGAACGGAAAGTCCTCTCTAGGGAAGAGCACAATCACTGTGACAAACGGTCAGCCCTAAAAACATGCATACAAGTAGCAAATGGACGGAGTAGGTTATATTTAAGAATATATAGAGAAATAAATGTATATAGTAACAATTAATGAAAAAAGGATATAAATTTGAAGGAAAGAGGGAGGGTACATGTGAGGGTTTGGAAGGAGGAAAGGGGAGAAATCTCAAAGGAGAAAGAGAGAGTCAGAAGGAGAGACACATATATGGGAAATTACTATTTTTTCAATTTTTGGCACTTTTTATTAAAAAAAAGTTGCTTCTTCCCTACTGGTTTCTGATGTCTTAATAATAATTTCCAATTGGATAATAACAACTGCCTGTGACCAATATCCTGTGGCTTCTCATTTTATATTATGAGATTTTACAGGGTTAAATGACAGCCCTTCACAATTCATATCTATTCAGAACCTGGAAATGTGACTTTATTAGGAAACAGGGTCTTTGTAAATGATAAGGTCAAATCATATTGGATTAGCAGGAGCTCTTAATCCATTATTATAGGTGTTCTCAGAAGAGGACATCTGGACACAAGGACAGACAGAAGGTCAGCTAAGAGACAAGAGAAGCAGGTACTGGAGTGATATATCTTTAAACTGAGGAATATAATGAATTATCAATAAACACCAGATGCTAGGAAGAGACAAGGAAGCATGGGTCTGCCGATGCTTTGACTTAATCTAACACCTTGGCTTTCAAGCCTTTAAAAGTGTAAGAAGATATATTTCTTTGAGCTAAGCCACCCAGTTTGTGTAAATATGACACAACAGCTTAAGGAAATAAAAACAGGGACATTGCTTTCAAGCTTTTGCTGTTTTAAGACAAGGTTTCAAGTAGTCCAGGCTAGCCTCAAACTCTTGATCCTCTTGTCTCCACTTTACTAGTGCTTGGGTTACAGATATGAACCTGAATGCCTTTGTGTGCCCATACACACATGCTTATAACAGGAGAGAGGAAATTATGATGTGTTTTCTGAAGCTCTCTCTTGAGATGGGGTCTTCTCTCACTGAACCTGAAGCTAGCTAGCTCTTTGGACCTGACTGATACAATAGCAACTTTACAGGATCTGCTTATCTCTGCTAAGGGTACAGGTATGCATGGCTATGATTGGCTTCTTTACCTGGGTGTTGTATTTTGAGACAGGGTTTTTCTGTAGCTCTGGATATCTTAGAACTTGATCTGAAGACCAGGCTAGCATGGAACTCAGAGATCTGCCTGCCCCTGCCTCCCCAGTGCTGGAACTAAAGGCCTGTGCTTCGACCACCCGGCTAACGCTTGCACAGCAAAGCTTTACTAAATCATCGCCTCAGCCCCTTATGTTTTGTCTTCTCTACAAGCCCAAGATCACACATCATTTCCAAACACTACAGTAATAAAGACACTTACCAAATTAGATGCAAGACGTAGTAAATGAGAGGTTCCCAAGTTGTTGGAGTCCTCATATCTACTGCCTGCTTTAATGAATAAGCCGATTCTTGACAGAGGAGCATAGTTTTCCAGAGAAGCAATCACCAAACCATTTGGTAATTTGGTAAACTGTAGTGAAGACAGGATAGAGTGACCAATAGTGTGACCAATGCCTGTCTTTAATCAAAGAGTTTAAGGAAATTGGATATGGGCTCTACCGAGCTGCTCGGTGGGACTCACCTCAAGATCCTGAGGCTGCAGAGGCACTCCTCCAGGGGCTGCTGAAGTTTTAACCTTCGGGGCAACTTTGAGGGAATAAAATCTCTAAAAAAACAAAACAAAACAAAAGAATCAAAATGATAACTAAAAAGCCCCAAAGTCAGGTTATGTGTGCACTCATAAGAACAGTCTATTACATGGAAAAGCAAGGCATCAGCACTACCACTCAACACAGTGATTCCAAGTAAGTCTCCCCTCCGAGGGCGTTCTGACAAGTGACCCGTTAGGAAACTTATTAGCCATTCAGCCTACCCAAGCCATTTTTTTCCTTCTGTAGATAGTTTTTCTTCTCTTTTCTCCCCTCTCTTTTTGAAAAAAAAAGTTTGCAATGTAGCCCATGATGACCTTAAATCCGGGATTCCTCTGGGACTACAGGTTTATGCCACCATGCCTGGCCTGAAGCACTCTTAAACTTCTACTGATTTGTGATTTATACGGAATAATGAGTTCTCTAGGAGCTCGAAAAAAATGTTCTTTTTTTTTTTTTGCCTTTTAATTATTTTATTAAAATGGCAAGTGTTCCTTCTAGTAGTGATGTTTCCAAAGTTTCTGGACAGTTGGACTGTTAACACTTTAAAACAGATTTCAGCATTCCTGCTTCCTCCACTGTTGGTCTCCTTCATCTCCCTGATCACATTAAGGATCCTTTCTCAACGCCCCTAACATCTGCACTACAGTTTCATCCTTTCAGGTGCTGTACTAGGCATATTCAACCAAGGAAGGGTCTTAGCTTCATTGGACAAATATCTACACAATCCTAAAATCAACAGCAAATTCTTAGTATAATATGTAATAAGTTGGAATATGGATCTAAATGCACTGACTTTAAACACACACACACACACACACACACACACACACAAATTATACACAATAGTATAAAGCTATTATGATATTCCAATTTTGTCTAGGTTCATAGGGTTACTAATGGACATGTGAGCAAATATACATTCATGCTGCTAAGATCCAATAAACACGCTGCTGTTGTTTTAACAAATGTACCTGTAAAGTTGTATAATGCTTCTACTCAGCACTGCCCAGGTATTGTAATTCTGTGCTGTAGGGGCTGCTGTTGGATGGTTGGATGTCTAGCTGTACCGCTGACCTCTAGATGCTAGAAGCACCCTCTCAAAAGGTGGTTACCAACAAAAAGCTCCACAAGTAACCGGCTAGTAGGGGTAAATTAGCCCTTGCTGAAATTTAAATGTTCCCATTTTCATCTCTCGATAGCCACTATTCCAGAGTGATAACGTGCTGACGCATGAGGTACTATCCCCCACCCTCCCAAGTGACAACTACATAATTTAGGGCTAGTCTTTAATAAAGACCAAGAGCCCCTCCTGGAGGAAGCCTTTAAATAAGAGGCCGAGAAAAGAGCATGTTACGGAATGCCAGAACTCAGTACTGACAGGAAGGAAGATGAGGGCACTGAGCTAAGCAACGCACCGCATTTGTGTATTTATTATACTGGCAGGCTTTGGGGAAACTGATGGATAAACCCAGGAGCAGAGGTCGCAGGTGGGGAAGCAAGCGGCCCGGGTGTCTCTAGCCTCCACCCTACCAGCTTCTCGAGTGACCTTCAGGAGTCTCCCGAGAGCCGCTTCTCCGCCACTCTCAAGGCCACCCTTCTCTCTGGCTTTCCCGGAGTTAGCTCTCTCCTGCTCACAGGAATCGCCGAGCCTCCCAGGCCTGAGCTCGCTGGCAGCCCGCTCGTCCGCGGGGTTTACCTGAAGGGCAGACCCAGGCCTGAGGCCAAGGCCGCACACTCCGCACCAAGCTCCCGAGTGGCCGACGAGCGTCCCCAGCCCTGCCCCACGCGCGTCCCATGCTCACCGAGAAAGATCCAGCCCTGCTGAGGAGCTTCATGGCTCTGGCAGTTGCCCTTTCCCACGGTCACCGCTGCAGACAGCAAAGCAAGATGGTGTCGGAGGACCGAGTTTCCCGGCGTGCACTGCGAGCTTGCCCACGCCCCCTCGGCCCGGCGGCCCTCTACGCTCGCTGTGCTCCACTGCACTTGGGGCGGGACGAGCCCTGCTCGTGCTGGTGAGAGGCTTGAGGTCTCCTAGGCGGGCGCGCAGCTTTTTTTAGGTTATCCTTTCTGAGTTCTTTTTCTGCAAAAGAAGTGCAGTCTGCAATCCCAACTGCGTCTGCAGCGGTCACAGTCACCCCAGCCGCGCTGGACTCTAGTCTTGGATCTACCCGTGAGTCCGTGCCAATCCGGGACTCGTCGGCACTTCCTGTTCTTGGAGGTCATCCCTCGCCACCTTTACTGTAGTCTTCCCGATAACGCGAACTTGGTGACCGAGTTCACAGAGACTGGCAGGACGAATGTCTCGTCGAAAAAGTCGATATACCTGTAGGTGGACCCGCAAGGAGAGCGTCACCAGCAAGGGCTCGTGTGTGTGTGTGTGTGTGTGTGTGTGTGTGTGTGTGTGTGTGTGTGTCTGTAATCAAGGACTTATTATAATCTTCTATTGCACTTAAAAATGTTTAACTATTGGTGATACAGACATATGGCACAAATCATTAGTGTTTCATTATTGAGACTAATTCGGGAACCACTGCTTCCATGAAGCTGCATAACTGCTTAAAATTTTTAATTACTTTTTTTTTTTTACAGTCCAGTCGTTGCCCCCCTTCGGGGTCCGCCCTCCCACAGTTCCTTATCCCATTCCTCCTACCCATTCTCCAAGAGGATGCCCTAGCCAGGCCTCCACACTCCCAGGGGCCTCAAGTTTCTCGAGAGTTAGGTGCCTCTTCTCCCACTGAGGTCAGATCAGGTAGTCCTCTGCGTATATGTATTGGGGCCTCGGACTAGCTCATGTATGGTGCCTGGTTGGTGGCTCAGTGTCTGCGAGATCTCAAGGGGCCGGGTTAGTTGAGACTGTTGGTCTTCCTATGGGGTTGCCCTCCTACTCCTCAGCTTCTTCCAGCCTTTCCCTAGTTCAACCACAGGGGTCCCGATTTCAGTCTAAGGGTTAGGTTTAACTATCTGCTTCTATCTCAGTCAGCTGCTTGTTGGGCCTCTCTGAGGGCCACTATGTTAGGGTTTTGTAAACACACCATAGCATCAGTAATAGTGTCAGGCCTTGGAGCTTCCCCTTGAGCTGGATCCCAATTTGGGACAGTCACTGGATTGTCTTTCTCTTAGTCTCTTCTCCATTTTTGTCCCTGCAGTTCTTTTAGACAGGCACAATTCTGGGTCAGAGTTTTTGACTGTGGGATATATACCCATTTCTCCCAATCCCTCAGACAGGATTTCTTTGTGTAATGGCCCTGGCTGCCTGGAATTTGCTTTGTAGATCAGGCTGGCCTTGAACTCACCGAGATCTACCTATCTCTGCCTCCCTAGTGTTAAGATTAAAGACATACACTGCCATGCCTGGTTAGACGACCTTCTTTAGGTTAGGAAAATTTTCGTTTAATAGTTTTGCCGAAAATATTTCTTGAACTTTGACCTGGGTTTCTTCTCCTTCCTCTATTCTTATTATGAATAATAAGATTTTCTAGATTTTTTTTTTTTTTTAGATTTAACATTTTCTTTGACTGAAGTATCCATTTCTTTTATCTTGTCTTCAATGCTTGAGACTCTGTCTTTCATGTCTTGAACTCCATTGGTGAGTTTTACCCGAGGTTCTGTTCATTCATATTGTCTTCAAGTCCTTCGAGCATATGCATAATAGCTGTCTTGTGCTTCAGTTACAGTGCATTTTATAAAACCCACTGTCGTAGGATTATGTTACAGTGAGCTACAGGGAAAGGTGCTTTGTGATAGTATGGGAAATTCTAATTTTAAGACATTTCCAAAGATGAAATTCGTTCAGCAAAACTTTTTTTTTTCTTTGAGAAAAGGGCTATAAACCAGTGTTTAAAGTTAAAAGCATCAAAGTTCAAAATTCTATCAAGTTGGATGGAGCTATAATGACTACAACACATCAAAGCTCTGACTTGGCCGTCGGCCACTGTATTAGAGTGATGTCCACGTATGCAGGTGCATTTATACTGATGAGTACTGGGGAAGGAAAATAAGCCACCATCAAAATGACTTTTAATTCTAGCAAATGATAAATGACAACTTGGCTGTTTGAATGCTGTTTAAATAGCTGGAATTTGGGCATTTGGGGTATGTAACACATGTTTTCATTTGTAAAGTACCCAGAAAGGTAGTTTATGCCAAGAAACAGCTTAAAATATAGGGCTAAAATATTTATTTGTGTGTGTGTGTGTGTGTGTGTGTGTGTGCGCACACACATGGATGAATTTATGTATTGGTATGCTGGGAGGTCAGAAGTGGGTGTTAGATCCCCTGAGCTTGAGTTGCAGGTGGCTGTGAGTCACCTAATGTAAATCTGGGATTCAACCTTCGATCTTTGCAAGAACAGCAAGTGCTCTTAACCACTGAGCCATTGTACTAGCCCTTAAAGATAGGATTTTTATCATACATATATGGTTGAAGAACATGATACAAAAACATGTTTCTTCAATAAAAGTTACCACATAATATATTTAATGCAAAACTACTGAAATGTTATATAAGACATCACTAAATAAAATATCTTTGTCTGGAAAACCATTTATTTTATTCTGTGCACATCTTTGTTATTTCCCTAAAATAGATGTTGACTTGTTACTTAGATCTTGAAGGATAAGCTTCCAAGGACCAAGACTCAAGATCAGCTGCAGCTAGAAAGAAAAAGTAAGAATTATAATCTTTATTTCAGGGACTTCACAATTAGCAACAGTAGTTAGTAACAGCCTTATTAAGAGAAATAAAATGACAAATATGTATGTATCACTACAGTACAAAATTAAATGCTCATATATATATATGTATATATATATGAGAGATGAGAACTCGAGTAGCCCATGGATACTAAAAACAGGAGCAATTGGCCAAAGTAGGTAAGTGGTGAGAGAGAAGGTGGAGTAGCCTGACAGCAGGCACTCTGACTTCTAGTCTTCATAAGGAATGATATTTCCTCCAGGGAGTGGTAAGCCGGCGAGAATCCAGTTATGGGATTTAAAATGGTACTTGTCAAGTGACACCTTAGGAAGTCTGATTGCTTGACTAAGTATCAGTAGATGATTGTTGTGTTTTTCAGGAGGTTGATGGGGCAGGTGTTAATGGATTGTTGAGGAAGAATGAAAAACAGGCTATGAAAAGCCATGGAGGCTTTGAAGAGCCACAGAAATGCAGTCTGAACAGTACTCACTAGGGATGCCTACATCTGCATGCTTTGAATGTCTAATCTGTAACCCGAAGGTAGTGTTTGCTACTTACAGTTTGTCCTGGAAATTGACAGTTTACTCTAAACTGAACGCATACATGCTGACAACATACCTTTATCTACCTCTTCAGTTATGTCTTTTGCCATTTTTTGCTGCTTCTGAAATATCAGATTTTATAATGTTAAACAAATGATATTGTGGGAATGATATATCACTTAAAATATATCTTTTATGACCCCTCAGGACCCATTAAAGTAGAAGCCTCTTAAAATATATACATATATGAAAGAGGTCGAAGTGGAATCACCAAATAAATGGAAAGATGAACACATCTCTTGCCACTTAGTGAAATGTTCTGACTAATCGGAGTTAGCTGCTTAATTACAGAATATGTGGGAAGCTACACTCTGTGTTGTATTACTCCATTTAAATTGTTATCACTTGAAAAGTTTTTGTCTTATTAATGCCCCACAAAGAGTCTAACATAGTACCCTTCACACAGTAAATACTTTGTGATGATAATAAGGAATTGGTTTGTAATATCTATAAATTTTTGATGTGAAGCTTTCTTTGACTGATGGATTTTCTATTATTTTCTTTCCGTGACATTTCTATTACAGCAGCAATTGTGAGTGTTGTAAATGGAACAGCTAAATACTGGAAGAGAAGGAGAAGATCTTCCTAAAATCAATTGACAAACTGGGTACATCGACACACACATACACCTGTAACCTTAGCACTTGGGAGGTGAAGTTAGGAAGATCATAAGTTCAAGATCAGCCTGGGATACATAGAGAGTTTGTAGCAAGCATGGGCAATCTATATAGCAAGTACCCAAGTCTAATGGGCCGCATGAGGGGCAAAAGCCGCCAGCTGGGTGCACATGGCTGTGTTGATGTCTGTGGCTGGTAGTACTTCTCAAGGCCATGGTTTGTCCGGCAGCCTGGACCCATGTTGATATCTGTGGGTCATGCCACCACTGGGGGCCATTCTGGACTGAGTGGTCTGCCCTGCTACCAGAGGTAATGTCTAGGTCCATGCTGCCACTGAAGGCCGTGTCTGGGTCCATGGTCCTACATCAGCTGAGAGTTGTGTTCATGGTCTGTGCTGTCACCAGAAACTGTATGGAGGCCTGTGAGCCAGTCTCTTCCCTGATTGTGAAGGACAGTGAGGCTACTTTTGCTGTAATATGAATGACTGCAGATGCAGTTGAGAGGGAGGGACATGGAAGGCTTCAGTGACAACCCCTACCTCCATCTCCATCTCAACCCGCCCCCCCCCCAACCCCTCAAGTAGCAGCTTAGACAGGAAGCCACTAAAGGGAACTCTTAAAATGTGTGATGAGGATGCTGAAGTGTAGGGATGGGCATAGAGTAGTGGGTAGGGGTGAGGGTGTCCAGGAAGGGAAGGAATCAATTTTATTTAAAGGGCAGGCCACTGAGAGTTTGATTATGCTCCAGTGAGTATACAGATAATACAAATTGGACTTTTAAAAAATTCTTATTTTTTATTTTTTTGGTGCAGGGAGGTCACAGTGGTGGGGACACAGGCATAGAAGGACTGGGAAGCAAGGGTGATCTGGGTGGATGATGTGAACCAAATCATTCAGTGGAGAAACCGTTTCAAGTCATTCAGCAGTGACTATGCAGATAAATCTTTGAAAATTGATGAAAGAGTGTATATTGAAGCTCTCTTAAGTCTAGCATGATTTGGCAAACTAACACCCCACAAGGAAACCATCTACAGATTAGAACTATTAGGATAGGGTTTTTTAATACTTCACCTTAGCTAGAAATACTGAAATAACCCTTTCTTCCCCAAATGAAAGTAAAATAGCCTCCCCTCCCAAACTTTCCTCTGTATTGTGTACATATTTATACACTCATTCACCATACCCTTGAAAAATGACACAGACCCTGATTTTTCTGGTGGGAACTAATGAGAACTTTTACATTTTCAGTATGTACAACAATTTACAGAGACATTCGGCTTTCGTTCTCCTTTGCCTGTGAGTATGTTTTTGTGTGTATGTGTGTCTCTGTGTGTATGTTCATGTGTAGACATTGTGTGTGTGCAAATGTGCATGTGGAGGCCAGAAGATAGTCTCTGGAACTGTCTACTTGGTTTTTTAAAAAATGTGTCTAGTGGAGTGGTTAAGAACACTGACTGCTCGTCCTGGGTTTAATTCCGAGCAACCACATAGTAGCTCACAACCATCTGTAATGGGATCTGATGCCCTCTTCTGACATGCAGGTGTACATGTGGATAGAGAAGCCATTCATAAAATAAATTAAAAAAAAAAACCTTAAAAGAATGTGTATGGTGAATGCATGTGTGTATATATAAGTATGCAAGTGAACTTCTCTGTGGATGTGGGTATGGAAGCCAGAAGCTGAGCTCAGGCACCCCCTCATCATTTTCCAGTGTATTTCTGAGATGAAAGTCTCTTTCTCTGGATCTGGGTTCAATGGCTGGCTCATCTGGCTGGCCAGTGAACTCCAGGGATTCTTCAGTCCCTCTCCCCCAGCACTGCGATTGCAGCTATGTGCTGCACACCCCGCTTCTTGTGTGGGAGCTAGGGATCCAAACCCAGCTTGTCTTGCCTTTGCAGCAAGCACTTCATCCACTGAGACATTCCTCCAGCTCCCCAGTCTCTGTTCTGTGTGCAGAATTCTAATTTCATGACCCTAAAATATGGAACTAAGCTAACAAGTGATTAAAAATACCTGTTGGCTAGGATTTTATATGAAATCACTCCCATATGAAAGCACTCAATTAGGTTCTTCTTTAATCTATTTGTT